>VMDR010023096.1:0-15809 GCA_007922815.1 Macrotus californicus | reverse complement strand
ATTTCCTTTTCTTACCTTTTAATTGCAGTTTGCTACAGTTCCAAGGTTCTTGCCCATGCCGGGAGGGCTAAGCCTGCAAGGTGTGTCTATCAGCATTGAATTGGCCCGTCAGGGACAGAAGCAGTCACCAGCAGGAAAAGGTCTACCTCACAGGCCAGCTGATAGGTCTTGGGCAAGAAGAACGCCTTTCAGGAGCCAGACAAGTCAACAGAAGTCCACAGAAGGCCAAGAGTCAGAATAAGGAGAGTGAGGAGACCTGGGTTTTCAGTACGACTTAGGCAAGTCACCTCACACCTCTGGGTCTGTTTCTCTGTCTGTAAAACAAGGTGCTTCAACCAGCCTATCTCTGAGGTTTCTTTTATTTGTATCATTCTCGAATTTTGAAACCTCTTTCAAGGTCAATTTTTAAAAATTCCTCTTTCCCCTTTTTATTTTAGCATTCTCTAAATGCATCGATAGTCGACAGGGTTCTTTTATTTCTATGATTTTTTTTTTCTTCAAAATCCAGACTTTCACAAAATAGCTAATACTATTCTAACCTTAATGAACTTCCATCTTAATTACCTTAAATAAACCTTAATTGAGCATGTACCACCTGCCTTCTTTGACTCTTCTGGTTCTCTCCCACTTCATCACCCATAGTCAGCTGGGTTGAGATTTAAAAGTTTCCTAATTGCCTCATTGATGTTAGTTGTGTGCGTGTTTTTGTTTCATCTTCAGCCTACCTCTCAAGTACCAGCATCTTGTCTCATAACTTTCTTTCGCACTTTCCACAGTACCCTAGAACAACACATGGAGCCAAGTCAACAACATATACTCGGTAATCATAATGGCATTTTTTGAAAACACTAACATTTGTTAAATTCTTACCCATGTGGCATGGGTAAGTCTAAGTGATTTAAATGGATTAATGGTAAGTGCTTTGTACATGTTATCATGTCTCATGTCTCATTGGTGGCTACAAATTGTGTCCCATTTTACACATGAGGAAACTGGGGTATATAGAGAGTTTGAGTCACTTGCTCAGGGTTTATACAGCTACTGGTCATGAGCCAAGTTTCTTACCTAAGCAGTTGGCTCCAGAGTTGAGCTCTTAACCACGAAGCAACACTGCCTTTTGTGTGATTGCTTGCAAAGTTTCCAAGTGTGCATTCCCCTCTGCTTTCAAGACACAGCCACAATTACCACGGCCAAGAATTTCTTCAGGCAACTTACTTTCTGCAGAATTTTATACTTTATTTCTGAAACATGATCTCTGTTGCTTTATTTTTTTAAAATAGTTCAAATGATGAGATTTCTGTGATGGGTTCCTAGGGCCTACAATAACACTGAATGCTTCCCACTAGTATGAAATAACATGCTTATTTGCAGGGAGCATGGCCCTCCTTAATTTCATTTCCTCATTCCCAGGAATGCCTGCAAGTTCCCCCAGTTAATCCCTCTCCTCTTTGGGAATCTCTCAGGCCAGTCTTCACTGGCTGGTCCTATATACCTACCCTGAAGGTGATGTCACCCCTAACAGGCAGCATGGTAGCTATAAGATGATTTACCTATGTGAAGAAAAGATTCTCACAATAGAAATTAACAGAGTGCTCCATCTTTCCCTTTGTTTCCACTGCTGTCTATCCAAGCACTTTTGGAACTACTCACCTCTCATGAACCTTCTCCTGACAGAAGGTTTCCTAACCATTCCAGGCCCCTTTATCCTGGGCAGTTATATTGATTTATTCATGCACCAAATATCTACTGAGCATATGTATGAGCCAGGTGCTGTGCTAGGAGCTGGAGTTACAATAAATTCTAAAGGACTACACTTCAGGGACAGAGAGACTCCTAAATTGCTAGAACACTGTGACGGTGTGTGCAAGGCGCTAAAGTGGCATCAGGAAGGCAGAGTAAGTTCTGCTGTGGAGGGGCGCAGGAAGTGAAATGTGAACTAGATATTAAAGAGTAGACCATCATTCGCCAAGTGAAACAGGGAGAAAGAGAGGGAGGTGATGCCACCCACAAAAGAAGTTAGGAGGAGATCTCGCCTACTCTCTGATCACTCATTGGGTCTTTTCTTCAATTAGAACATAAACTCCTATTTTTTGAGCTGCTCCTGTGAGCCATTATCAGTATACATCGTGTTAAATATTTTGTACTAATTATTTCATTGGATCCTCCCCACAATTCTATCATATACACACACACTCCAACACCCCTGTCTGTATTAACACACATGTACAAATAGGGAAACTGAGGCTGAGAGAGGTAACATCATTTTCCTAGCTGGTAAAAATGCAGAACTAGATTCAAACTCAGCTCTCTCAGACTCCAAAGCCCAAACGTCACCATTTTTCGGTTCTTTTGCACGTTTCCAGGGCCGGGTAGATAGTAGTTCCTAGGCAGTGTTGTCTGAGGAAAGAATTGGTTGACAGGTAGTTGTCTGAGGCAGGGGACCTGTTGTGCGGTGTCCCATTGCAGGCAGGCAGGGAGGGACCGATGACTTCATTTTACAATCTGGTTTGTTCAAATGGAGGCAGGTGATGGCACAGGGTGAGGCCAGCACCACTCTCTGCTCCCAGGTATTTATTTATCAAGTGAGGAGTGTGCACAGGGAAGAGATAAGAGTGCAGGCCCAGGGTCAGACAGGCCCAGGCAGGCACCCTGCTTCCCTACTACGAGTATTTTCTTTCTGAGACTCTTCCTTGCTAATATATTTGATCCCAGGCGCTGGCTGTGTGGAGCTAATTATGGAACCATTTCTAGAATTTTTTTTCCTTATCTGTACCATGCATTTAATAATTATTATCATCAGCAGCAGCAGCAGCGGCCTCATCATTTGAAATAAAAAGCCCTTTCATTTTATTATTTTTTTTCTTTGAGGCCTACTGTCTATGGACATTCTCCAAAAAGCTTTCTTTTGATCTACTCTCCACTCCACCTGCAGACTGGGATGGGTGGCCCGTCTCCTTTTACAGCTACTGGCATGACGGTGTCTTTGTCACCCTCCTCTTAACCCTCTGCTCTTTCTCGTCTTCTTTTTGGTTGCTCAGTAATGCACTTGATTGATTGGTTGATTGATTGATTGCCTTTTGACCCCCTTCACCCATTTCCTCCCCGTCTCTGGCAATCACCAATCTGATGCTTGTATCTATGAGTTCTTTATTCTTAGATTCCATATACTACATAAGAGAAATGATGTGGTATTTGCCTTTTTCTGACTTATTTCACTCAGCATAAGGCTCTCAAGGTCCACCCATGTTGTCACAAAGGGCAAGATTTCTTTCTTTTTTTTTATGGCTGAGTAATATTCCGTCGTTCCATACATCTCATCCCATTTATACACCACAATTGTTTTTATTCATTCGCCCATCAATGGACACTTACGTTGGTGTCAGATCTTGGCTACTGTAAATAATACGTCAATAAACACAGAGCGCATATACCTTTTTGAGTTGATGTTTTTGTTTTCTTTGAATACCTAGAAGTGAAATTGCTGGATCATAAAGTAGTTCTGTTTTTAGTTTTTTGAGGCACTGCCATACTGTTTTCCACAGTGGCTGCACCAGTTTACAATCCTGCCAACAGTGCACAAGGGTTATCTTTTTCCACATTCTCACTAAGGCTTGTCATTTTTATAATAACCATTCTAACAGGTTTGAGGTGATATCTCATTGTGGTTTTGACTTGCATCATCATTGTCGTCATCATCGTCACCACTGGTAACACAGGAGGGTCAGAGAGGTAACTTGCTTTATTTCTGGGGCTTGCTGTCCAGTGGCAAGGAGTCGGCAAATCTTCAGACTACACGTGCTGTGGAAACTCAGAGGAGGGGGCCCTGGCTGTGGCCCTTCCTGTCTAGATGCTCTTCGGAAAGCCATTTTTCTTCCCTGTACATCAGCTTCCTCTTCTGTCAATCAGGGAGAAGAATGAGCTGACTTCAAAGGTCCTTTACGTGCAGGAAATGTTTCCTCTTCCTCCCTGTGCCCCTTTCCTCCTCACCCTCCCTCCTTTACCTAGGAGAGGTACTTGGCCTCTTTCACTCTCTTGGATGATAACTGTTTCATAAACTGACAGTCTGAGCTTTGTCTCCCTCTCTCTGATGAGAACTACACACCTAGAGCACAAGAGGTCACCTGTGGTATTTAGAATAATTAAGGGCAAACCAATAAGTACAATAATAAACAGTATTCTTTGTGAAGTTGTGCCTGATTGAATAATTCCCACCTCATGCTGGAATAGAAAGGAGGGTTACTTACAAATGGAGGCAATCCATTGCAGCTGAGACTGCTGGGTCCTCAGCCAATAGCCTCAGTTTAGTGAGACAAGTTGCAGGAATTAGGACTCTCACTGGCGTTTGCGCTTGTGGCAGATGAGTGCAGAGGTGGTTTCTGTCATGGGCACTTTTGTCTAGCACACACGGTGTCATTTATCGGCACATTTCCTTTGAGGTGCAGTTCATATGCTATGTGCTAGTGGACTGTGTTTTCAAAGACAAGCAGAGAGCCCATCAGAGGTGTGGGCCACTCTAGAGAGAACGTGAGTGGTCCAAGGATTTCTCAATGGTTCATTTTTGGGGGGAGAGAAAAATCAAACATTATTTGCTAAACTTCAAATAGTAGCTCATAAAAATGCAGATTTTCACTTGGCTAGGACTTGAATTCCTCTGAGATTTTAGAGTGCAGAGATAAAAACTGTGAAAACATACCCACACACCTCAAGGAAATGGAAACAACTTCGAAGCCCTCCACGCTTCCTTTTAACAACGATCTACCTCTTTCCCCTTCCCCATTTTCCTCCCTCCCTGCCTCTCTCACACTCACTCGCACACATACATGCTTTTTTCTATTCGCGTTCATGTCACAGCCCAGCAGGTTCATTGTTATTTCTGTATTAGACACCAGGGATCACTGGGTGAATCTGTCACTGTAACTGTTGGTCACTTTAAAGCCATAGAGAATGCTTCTTACGCCTCAGGAGGAGTGTGTTCTAGCATACACCGGAAACTGCAACCATCATGGTCCCTTGTGCATTTCTGTAGCTCTCTCTCCATCCCTCCTGCTTCTATCCTGGTTTTGCCCTTTGGACATAGAATTCACCATGGAATTCACATGACTACTGTAGTCCACTTGTGAGAAAAGGCACTAGGATCACTTAGCACAGGGCCTGGGACAAAGCATCTGATATGTTGTCCTTTACCCATTCTCAACCCTCATTTAGGAGCCGAAGAGCATGTACCCCAATAGGAGATACTACATTTGACAGTGCTGTCCATTACTCAAAGATTCCAAAGGAAGCGGGTACTAATACCTCCATCGGAGTCTACTGCAGTGCTAGATGCAACCAGGCCTGTAAGGGCTTGCTTAGTCATGGTAAGTGCTCAAAAAATGACTGTTTTTATTCCACAAGCATTTTTTGTTTTTGGCAAATGTTACACTCAGTGGCTCCAATGGCAAAGTATCATTTAGAAATAGAAAATTAGAAAATGCAAAATAGAAGGAGTGCAAATTAGACGAAATCCCCCTCTCTGGGAAGAGGCATTGCCAAAGCTCACTTTCTTGGGTTGGCTCTTGCTGCGGAGTGGTGTAGGGGTGGGTTCTACCCCCCATGCGTGTCCCCTCTGCACCAGTGTGTCTATAATCACTGTTGGGAGCACAAAGCCAGGAGCTCCCAGTTTAAGCAAATGTTTACCACACTGTAATAATGGCTACAGTGGAAGCACATAAACTCTGTGGGCACCAAGGAGTGAGCAAGGGCCTCAGAGACACCGTTTTAACTGAAAGTTAAAGAATGAGCAGGAGATTTTCAGGCAGAGAAATAGAGAAGGTTGGTTCAGGTAGAGGAAAGGCCTGCGCAACTGGGGGCAAAAAGCCACTTCTTCCCTCGACCCCTCCCCAGCCCAGCTTGGTGGGTGGGGCCCAGAGGAGTGACTGGGGAGACTCCAGGGGTGCTGTGGCCTGCACTGTAAGGAAACCCTCAGTTCACAGGGTACTACTGAGTGTTCTGTGGGAGAAATTGTCAAGCAATAAATGAGCAGTATAAATTTTTCTACAGAAATTACATATAGAGTTCAAAAATCAGTCATTATTATTTGATCAGCATCTGCAAGTGTTTGAATTATAAATCCTGAAGAAGGAGAATTTTGTAGTTGACAGAGAAATCACAAAATCTACCCATCAAAGTCTTCCACACTTTCATCACAGAAAAGAGCCTACTTACTAGTGAATGGGGGAAAAAAATCTTGTTTCTTGGGCTTCTCAGCCCGCAGTAGATTAAAAACAGCAAATTCAATAGGGATGGGATGGAGATCGGCTGTGCTGCTCCAGGCAGATATCTCTGGGCAGCGCCCATAGGCTAGAGCTGAGCCTCAGTAGTGAGGCGGGCAAGGAAAACCAAGTGCAGATTCAGCTGCAGAGGAGACAGCAGCTGTAGTGTGATAACTGAGGTCCATAACTATTCATTCAACAGCCCCTAAGGGCTCTATGCCAGGGGCTGGGAACACAGTGGGGAGTGAGGGCCAGCCTGGGTCCACTGCAGTGGTTTGCAGTAGGTATACTATACAGAAACGGTGGTGAGAAAATTGAGTCTTCCCATAACACCCAGCAAGACAACTCAAAGGAATTTCTGCACAGCAGCCCCTCCCAGGCTCACACTGTGGGTGAAGATTTAGTATCATTAAAGCATCCTCGATCACATTAACTTTGTGACTTTGAACTTTGTGGCTGTCATATGTAAATACTAAATATAGATGGCATTTAAGTTATAAAGTTACTTCAACTTTATAGATGCTAAGTCCTATAAGCATGAGGGATCTGCACCTAATTTTATGTGTATGTGTTTAGGGGCCGTCATCACAGAAAGTTTAGTTAACACTGGGGGAGACTGGAACAGTTATTTTTTTGAAAAGAGGTTCATATATAGTCCTCATCTTGCAGGCTTGTTATGAGGATTTAATGAGAAAAATCCTTAGGAAAATGCCTGGCTTATAAACGTTAGTCCTATTGTTATCACATTTTAGACATACCGATCAGAGTCAAATCTCTTCTTTACCAAATGGGAACTTTGCCTGTTCCAGGGGCCAACCGAAGAGCTCAGTCAGCCCTTGGGGATCAGTTGGGGGAAAAGAGAACTCCTGGCCTTTAACAAAACACCACTGAGTAGCAATAACCCATTGGTGTTTGTTTTTCTTTAAACTGTGATTTGGGCTTGTGCTCCTAGCACTCCACCTCTGTGAAGGCCTCGGGCCTGGGAAGTGCTCACAGGCTGCCTTGTCCGTGAATGAGGAGAGCTGAGCGCACATGCACACTCACTGATCACAAGCTCCAAACTCATTAAAATGGTAATTCTCCTTGACAGGTGAGCATGAGCCAATTACAGAGAGAAACGCGGGCTTCTTGGGGCCTTCCAGGAAAAACAGTCATTCAGAGCAAGAATGCCCAAATACTAGTTTCAACATGTGGTGGTGTAATCTTTACAAATATTCGTGATGTTGTGAAAACAGGAAAGGCAAAGAGCCTATTTGTGAGCTCTTTGCTCCTTTTCCAGGGAGACAGGCTCTAACTTACAGAGACAAGCACTTGCGACTAAACTTGAGGCAACCACTGGGAAAACTCTCACTTTGTATCTGTGCCACCCAAATTCCCAGAACTCTGTAAATAAATGGAAACTGTTTGCATTACAAGTCATCACTACTCACAAAGGCTGCTTCCCATAGCTCCCGCATTGCTACCCATGTATACCAGTCATCCTTGCTGCATGGAGTTATTTCCCCCCTTTTCCTTCATGAACTTCAAGTACACAGAATGTGATAAATTATGATCCTTAGTCATCACCTGCTTTTCACTGTTTCATACCTTCATGTAAGGTGGTAGGTGCCCGGTGCTTATTACATTGTGATTGATAGATGAGTGAGCTACACATGGATGTTTTTCTTGGGATGTGTAATTTTGATTTTACTTAATAGCCTTTGTCCTAGGTCTCTTTACATTGTTTATCTCACATTTTAATGAAGCAAGTTTACTGCATCCCTCTTCCTAGTTCTATTTTACAGAGGAGGGATTGACCTGTCTCAGCTGACCTGCCAGCGCTGTAGCTAGGATTGCAGCACTAGGTCTCTTCACTGCCAACCTCCAAGAAAGTCTAAATCTTTCCCAGACTGTTCGGGGTATGCCAAGAGCAAAGGCAAAAAGGCTCATGCATCTGTTTCCCCAAGCCCCAGGATAGTTCTGGACATTAAAGACACTCTGTAAACCTTTGCTAAATAAATGAAACTCTATTCATGTATCTCCAAAGAATTGCCCTTGGCTCCGTGACTGTGGATAGGTCCCTCGTTTCCTCTGACCCTGCCTCTGCATCTCCGAAATGGAGAATGTACCTAAGTGCTCTGCAAATGTGAGGACTTATTACTAGTACTCATAAAGAATCTTCAACCCACAGGACTGCATCCATAACTACCTTTTTGCTTTTAAATTAGCAATCAGTCTAAATTTGGCTTCATTTTTTTAACAAGTTGATTTTAATGACAATTTTATTGATTCTGTTCTGGGTTGCTTTTCAGGTTAATTTAGTGTTGTTGTTGTTGTTTTTTAGTATCACACATAAATTCGTGTCAGTTTCTAACAGCACATAGCAATTAGCTAATGCTGGAGACTTCAACTGGCAGCTAAGGCAAACATACTCAGGTGGGGAGTTGGGGAGATATACAGTTGAAGACGGGCCTACAAGCATACACACAATTTTAATTTCCAGTCTCAGCTCTGCCAAGTTTATTTGCCCACTGTCACCCTAGTGGGCACAGTCACTTTGCACAATTTGCCTTTAACCCCTACCAATTACCAATGACCAATTACCGTATTTTGCTGTGTATAAGGTGCACCGATGTTATTGTGTATGCATTATACTAGAGATTATTATAACATTATACCCATGGTACGTGCATCCTTATTTTCCCCTTAAAAACTTGGGCAAAAAGTATGCATTACACACAGCAAAATACAGGTAGTACTCATTCATCATCCTCCACACGTTCACAGGTAACATTTTCAACATTCCTTACTAAATGTCATTGTCTTCTTTAGCCATCCTTCAAACATTATGGTGAATCCTTTGTGACGAGAGTTCTTGTCATGCCTGCTCCTCCAGGTAGCCTCTCTACTCCAATCTCTGCCAGATACCCACCCCATCTTCTCAGCAACAAGTGTCAACCTCTTTACTCATAAACATCGCTGCTCTGTCCAAATAACCTTTAAGGGTCCCCCAGGGCCTAAAGAATAGCCTTCTCAAACTTCTTAAAGGAATACTCAGAACCACCTATTATTGAACCTCAAGCTACATCTCCAGCCTTCTTTCCCCATGGCTGCTTGCATGTTCCATGTTCCAGTCAAATGCAATACTTGCGGGTGGCCAGACATCCTCTATTCCTTTACTTTTGCTTCTACTATGGTTGTCTAAGTGTGAAATGCACTTATTCTATAGTTGTTGAAATCTTAGTCCTTACAGGCTTAGCTTTAATGCTACCTCTTCTTGGAACCATTTCTTAATTGCTCTCCCTCAGAGTGGGCCCTCTCTCCTCTTTGAATCTCCACTATGACTCTGTGCATCTCTCGTTGCACTTTTTGCCTTATGTACTACAGTGTTGTGTGTGTGTGTGTGTGTGTGTTCACAGTAGGAGGCAAGCTCTGGTATGGCAGAGGTGGGCCTCAGATGTCTCTCCCCTCAGTGACCAGGGCAGCATCCTGTACGTTGGGGAAATACAACTTCTATTTATTTACATGAAAGGAAGTAACACTCAGATCAAAAGAATCTCCCTCTAAAGGCAACCATAAATTGTTCAGTTCTCCACTTACAAGCAACAGCAAAAAAACATGTGGGCTGTACCTTCTAATGTACATATCTTTCTCCAAACACACGGCCTCCTTTATTCTCATATTATTTAATTCAACATATATTGGTTGAATGCGATGAACTATGTTAGGCCCTAGATAAATCATATTCCCTACCTTCAAGGAACTTGTAATCTACTCTCTAGATTTTATTATTACAGCTGAAAATCAGTCTGAGAAAGAAGCTGCTGGCTCCAGACTACATAGTAGGAAAGCTAAGAGTGAATTCAGAAATCTAACTTCAAAGCCTATTTCTTTTTAAAGGAAAAGACAAGATAATTAGATATTTTTATAAATATTAGGAACATATTGGAATTTATTGACTTTTCAGACATTATATGATTTATCATTAGAAAAAAAGGCTTTCTGCTCACATATAAACACATGGAACAGTAGTGAAAAGGTGAGATGCACTCTTTTTGCTTGCTAAGAGTCTGCCTATAATTACGGTAGTGAGGATGTCAGATGATTGGATAGTCGCTTATGCATCTTTGTCTTTCAGCATTGATGTTTAAGCTTTGAGCTAAAGACTTGCAAAGTAAAACATGTAAACTCTAAAGCATGACTCTGGGCTTTTTACCTTAAAGAGTCAGGTTAAAGGAAGCCCTGCAGTGAATCAGAATTTATTCATGAATAACTCTCAAAGTAGAAATGGGTTTGAGCCAGATTTTCTGAATAACACTTAACAGTTTAAGTTAATAGCAGAAAGAAAATTGAACAAAAACTCAGTGTTCTCATCTGATGAAACTATATACGTTATTTATATAACCACAAATTATACATCTCCTATTTATATTACTTTAGCCCTGGCATCACTAATTGAACAGGTAGAATTAGTTATGCTAGTAATATCTAGAATTATTTTATATGTAAAAATGACTTAAATAATTAATTATTCTACTTTGCTCACACAATAATATGTCATCATCATGTAGGGCCCACATCTGTCATGTACCAGCTCTGTGAGTTTGGGTAACTTATTTATTCTTTCTAAGCTTCAGTTTTCTCATCTATGAAATGGGTATATTGGGAATACTTAGCCCACAAGGCTATTGTAAGAAGAAAATGAGCGATGCCTATAAAAATAGACTGTTGAAAATAGGGCAGTCTACAGATGTTCAGAGACACTGCCATACTCAATGAAATGTGGTGGGGTTCTCCAACGCAGTAAGTGCTGATCAAGTCTGTTCTGGAACTTCCCACAGGTAGTTACACCATATGGCAGAGAACTCAGGAATAATCCCAATTTCTAGCCAAAGGCAGGGAATTGGGGACTGGGATCAATCCTGTCGCCACCTCCACCTTCCTGACAACCTCAAAGTCGGTAAGTACATGGTCAGAAACAACCACGTGCAAGTGGGTACAGGGCAAACTTGCAGCAACTCTCCCTTCCTCTCGCCCTGTGCAAAGGCGATTTGGAGCCTAAAGAAAGGAGAACTTTCAGGAAGCTGCTCACTGTAGCCTTCTGAAGGTGGGAGAGTTTGAGATGCCTGTGCATGTGGGTAGGGGTGGGAAAGAGACAGACTAATAGTTCTAGGTACTTATAGGTACATATATTTTCTTGTTTAGTATGATTTCTACTTTTACATAAGGTAATCGAGGCTTAGATATGTTATAACTCTGATAGAAGTTGGTCATTCTGTCTGATATCAAACCTTTCAGCTATGTCTTTGTACCTCCAATATTAGCAAGCAATTTCTGGGGGGCCTGTTCAAATGCAGCTTTCTCACCACCACCCACATGGATCTTGATTCCACAGGACTGGGGGTGAACTGGGCAACCCCATTTTATTTTATTTTTATTTTTTTGAAAAGGTAAAATAGCTTAAAACATTTAATATCTAAACAAATCAATCTTAATAGCAGTAGTCACAAAATATGCCTAATATAGAAATCCACATTTATGTCTTTTAAGAAAAAGTATAAATTGTATTTTATCTCAAAACATAAATTAACCCTCTTAAAGAATCTGCAGTGGTCAAAATCACGGTGAATTTTAAACAACTTCAGAAGAAAATAACCTTAAGTACTTCATACTGCTTTGTATCAAAAAAAATGTCTACAACTTCTTGTAAAAATAGTCTGAGGCATCTATTTTTTCTTTTGTTCTTTAACAGACATGTTCAACATTATGGGCAACATTCTTAAAAACTTAAGCTTCAGACTTTCAGACATTCAAATACTATGGTCTCCTTTTCTTGATGTGGGAGGTTGATTCCACTAGGGGAAAAAAAAAACCATGGTAGACAACTTAAATAAGAGCCTCAGCTGATGTTAATGTAGGTGCTCCAGGGTATCTATCTATTATCTATCTATCTATCTATCTATCTATCTATCTATCTATCTATCATCTAATCATTTTTTCTCCTACTGAATATTGCTGGTCTCTTCATTCCATGGCTGTAGGCCCGGCCTTCTTCATGTCTCACTCACCAGCATTATTGAAGTGGACTCCTGCTTTCTAGGGTTGCTTCCTTTTGGAAATTCCATCCACACAGCAGCAGAGCAATCTGTTAAAATGCTATCCTCTGCTAAATCTGGCAAAGGCTCTCCACTGGCTTCGTGATCTCGCTCCTGATGCCCCTCTGTCTTCTCTGTTGACATGAGTAGCTCTATACTGATGCCTTTGCTTTTTAACATTAAGCATTTTTGGCTTCCCAGTGCATACAGGGCTGTTTCCTGGTTTTACACACTGTCCCCTCTACACCATTCTTAATATCCTTTTATACTTGGTTACATTTTACTTGTCCTTCAAGGCTCACTTTGGATGTTATCTCTTCTAGGAGCTTTCCTGTGAACTCCAAGAGAGACTTAAGTATTCCAGATCTGGTTTAAATAGTACCTTGGCCTCACTTCTCACTCAGTGCTTTCCAGATTCTTATTTCCCAACATGTTCATCTCCACAGAAATATTTTATGATTCCTAAAAGCTGGAACCATGTCTTATTCATGGTGCTCTTCTATTGTTTCAATCAGTACCTGGCATGTAGTATGGCCTCAACAAACATCTCTTGAATGGAAGCCCAAACAACTGAAAACATTAGAGAGGGGGAGAACACAATGAACGAGTATTTTATTATTTCAATTTACCATACTCCTGCCAACATTAACTAAATGAAAGGTTTAGCTTGATTAAGCAATGAAAATAACATTGGATGTCAAAGGTATTTTTTCAATTTTACAACTTTTGAAACTTTTTCTCCCGATAATGAGATTGACCAAACATTCAAGTGTCAATATATATAAAACAAAAAAACTGTCTTAAAAATAAAATTAAGCTAGAGAAGATATGAAAGCTTTTATAAACTAAATCACATCGTGAAAATGGATGTGTGTGTGTGTGTGTAGTAGACAGATTTTGTCAGTGATAAGGTATACTAAACTTGGTATATAAGGTTTCAGTTCAATTTAGTAGTTTCCACAACAGTACTTTTTAGACTTAAGAGAGAGATGACTACCAAGAATTGTTGCATAGAAAATATATAAGGAACATGATTTATTTTCCATTGCTTTCCACAAATAAGCAGTTTCTTCAGTAATCTGACAAATAAATACCCTATGGGGAATAAGTGAAATAATGTATATTTACTCATTCAAAAACATTCATTGAATTCAGTTGGCTTTCAGGGTTCAGATGGGGACTCTTACATATATTAGGAAGAAAGCTCAATTATAGGTCCCTCTGAGCACCATCAGCAGAGAAGCCACTAGCACATCTTTATCAGAGAATTCTCAGTGTGCTGCTTATGTGGTTCTCAGTGGACAGGGAGCTCAAGGTTTCGACAAATGTGATTATCACATTGAAAAGAACATGTAATGAGTTAGCAGCTATCCCCAGGCTGGGCTAGCAATACTCCAGAATTCCCTGGACAAGCCACGGTTAAAACCACACTGCATGCAATCTGGAGAAAGAGCCAGAGAGAAAGACTGCAGCAAGGAAGACCAGTTAGGACACTGTTAGAGGGCCTGGAGTAGGGAAGTAATAATAACACAGAGGAGGAGCTTTTTCTGAGTTCATGAACTCTGAGGGGACATGCTATCTCCCTGATGCCTGTAGAGTGGAGTGGGGCTTTGCTTCCACCCTGAATCTCTAGCTCACCTCTGGACATTTGAGCTCTTCACTGGGCTTGGGCTGTCCAAAGACTAGCTCTATTAAGGGGATTTCTTTGCGCAGGGCAGTAATGACTTTCCCTTGAAATCCCAAATGTCACGTTGGAGCTGTTACAAAAGCAACTCCAGTAACTCACCCATGGTGAAGCAAGCATAATTCTTATCTTGTTAACAAAACAGTGACTATCTGATCACTTTTGATATATAACACAGTGGCAGACTCTGCTATCAGCTGTCTGCATGTCCCAGAGAAATGATTCTCAGTTTCTTCATCTGAAAATGACATAGTAGGAGTCAATGGCCATAGGGGAATTTCCAAGACTCTGAAGTAGAACTAAGATTTCTCCTGCCAGCTCCAGTTTGATTTGGGGAGACTGCCATGCTCCCATCACCATGCTTTATCTCTGCCTATGCCCTCTCTTGCCATCAGCATCCCCTCTTAAAGGGAGCTCAGTCTTTGGAAAAAGAAACAAAATATTATTAGGAACCACTAGGTCAAATGTCTAAGAAAGCCAGTCCTCTCCAATTTCTTTAGCAACAGTTCCCCCTTTTTCCTATCCCTTTGCCACTATTTATAGTTCAGATTTTCAGAATCTCACACCCAAAATACTACAATAGCTTTCTCAAACATCTCCCACTGTTAGTCTCTATCTTCTCCAATCTGTCCTTGCCACAGTTGCCAGATTGATTTTTTGGAAACCTACTTTTGATCATCCACTTCTCTTTATTCTAAAGAGGATGAATTGAGCAGCCAATATGTGTCTGGTAGATAACATGCTGGTACTAGGGGTACAAAGATGAGTGACTTGGGGCCTTTGTCTGGGAGTGACATTTGGGTGATGATACAGGTACATTCAGGGTGTAAACCCAGAGGGAATCAATAGGTCTGGTTGGGTCACAACCCTTCAAATTCTTCACTGTCTACACTATAAAGTACAAGTGTTACAGAAAATGTAAGGCACCAGAACTGACTTGAGTCTAACTTTCCAGTCCTGAGTTCTTTTATTCTCCTTCATACACCGTTGCTTGCAATGAAAGTAAAAGATGCTTTATTTTCTATGTATCCTGTATCCTATTCCTACCTCACCACCCACCCTTGCAAATTCTGCTAATCCTTCAAGGCCCCCCCAATTCAAAATCCCTTAGCTTCCATGCCATTATCTCCTCTTCCTCTAAACTTCAGAGCAAGTTTCCTGTCCCTTTTGTCTGGTATGAATAACTTCCTGTCTGCAGAGACTCATTATTTCTCCTGGAATCCCTGTTCCTTCATGGCGGTTACCATGACTTTTTTGTCTTGGTCCTCATTGCCTAGCAAGCTGCCTGGTATGGCACTAGGTAAAGGTTGATTGGATAACAGCGAACATGTTTGCCAAGACTTGTCCCCTCTTTTGTTCTGGGAGACCACAGTGGAGAGAGTATGTAGCTCATGCTCACTGCAGAAATGGTCTCAGTCAGAAAAATACACCATCGAAGATACCATCTTCCTCCTTTCAGGCATACATTTAAGTTTATGCCTTAGTTTTTGACAAAGCTAACCCCAACTCAATTTACTTCTTCATTTTTCTTAAAAAGCACAGGTGTGTCATGGGTTTAATAAGGAGGAGAGCATGCTATAGTGAACAGATTACAGGCTTTGGGATCACACACAGGCTCAGATTTCTTCATCTCTCTAAGCCTCAGTTTCTTTAAATATATATAGAGGGAATAAAAAATTTTACTTTCAATTTTGTTGTGGTGATTAAGAGAGGTATGTGAGCTGTCTGGGTTTTTACAATGAACACTTCAACTACTTCGAATAACATTTATCACCTTTGTTTTGTACCAGGCCTGTGGAT
>VMDR010023095.1:0-15816 GCA_007922815.1 Macrotus californicus | reverse complement strand
CCAGAGTCTATAGAAAATAGCACGATTACCTATTTTTTTGTTTTGATAGAATATCTAACTGTAACTCATTTAAATTTGGAGTTAAAATCCATTGTTAAAAACATTTACAAACTTGAACTCTTTTATGCATACAATCGTATCATGATATAGTCTCCAGTGAATGAAAAAAGTCAATGAATGTTTGTAGTATCTATATATCTTGAGTTATGGGGAACCTATTCGTGTGCGATGTGGCCTGTGTCTCAGCTCTGGTTCTGAAAGCAGACAGACGCATGTTGGCATGCAGGGAACATCCGTGGATAGGTCTCCCGTGGGGAATCAGGCACCCATTGTCCCTAGGCCACTTTGAAACTTGCTCTTGTAAAAACTCCCTCACCTGGGATGGAGACAGCAGAAGTTTACTGTGACTTGTGCTAGACTTCCCAAGCATGAATGTAAACAGCCCAGCCTTCTCCCCTTTACATTTGTAAATGACCTTTCTCTTTGAAGCAACTGGCAACATTCTTTCCTTTGTTATCTGTGAAAGGTATCCACAAAGCGAACCTGTGCATAGTTAATGAGAACCATCCTGGATGTAATGTATCTAGAATATCAATAAAAGCCTCTTGAGGGAGGGGTGGGGGCTTTTTCTCTCTGAGAGATCAGCCACACATCCCTTTTCTCCATGGGATTTCTCTAGTTCACATGAATTTGTTAATCACTTGTCTGGGGATATAGGACAAGCACTCCACAACGACATGCGGTCCTGCTGGATGGGACCGCAACACTAAATGCCTCGTGCAACTCTAGCATAAGATTTATTAGATAAATATTTGATCAATTAATTGATAAATAAGTGCATCCACAATTATATAAAAATTAATTTCAAGGTTGTATGCAAACATGTAATTTCAAACCAATTTTTATTTAGAAAATCACTTGTGCATGTGTGGTGTGATAGATTTAAGAAAAAGATAGATTATTTCTTTTAAAACTAATATTAGTTCAATATAGCTTTCTAGTGGGATTTTAAATGAATTCTTTCTCTGTTCTACAAAGGAACAATGACTAAAAGATTAGCTGAGATTATATAGATACCTAATTAGAACATGTGTTGAATAAATTATTGAGTCCCTCACTCATACAGATAAAAAAAGGAATTTCTGGCATTGATCCTTGAGAAAAGTAGATCAGAAATCCTCTCCAATGATAGCTTGCATGTGTGTAACAGGAATATAGAACTAGCCTGACGCAGCCCACTCAACACATCAGAAACTACATACAGGCTCTAGTTTCCAGAGGTGGACCAGTTAGTTTTTATTATGGTAGCTCTGACACATTTTCCAGGCATGTTTAGGGAAGTGACTCATAAGCACTGTTCCACATGCTATTATGAAAAAGGAGAAAAAAGTATTCCTTTACTCACATTTCTATAAATCATTATATTCACATAGGTTTTAAAAAGAGAGAGAACAAGTTGTTTGAAAAATATGATACTAAACTTTGTTCGCTAGATATTCTTCATGAAGATCTTCATAAGTATAATGAATAAGATGTTTCCTGGTCAAATAATTTGGGAGAACCTGAATGCTCATTAATTTATTAAAGGTAATAAATAAAGTATTATATGCTTAGTATTATATAGCAGGTAGAGAAACCTGTTTAACATCATTTAATTTAATACTTACAAACTTGCTTGAGTATAGAACCCCTTTGGCTTAAAACATTTCGTTCCTGTTTCAGACAGTCTTTAGTAAAACATTACTTTTGGAAGTATTGGCCTAACTTCAGGATTTTGGCCCTCCTTAAGTTATCTGCATCCTAACTGTCTGGTTTAGTGAACATATCTTCATTTTAGGCAATGTTTGAGCAAGAGACAGAGCTCTCCTACGTTCTTGCTGCCTTTTCCATGCCTGCCCACATTATAACTTGTCATTCTTTTAGAAAAAATGAAAATTGTCCCCTTTATCAGATGAAGCTGCTACAACACCATAGACTGGTAGCTTACACAATAATGTATATTTTTCACAGCTCTGGAGGCTGAGGAATCTAAGGTCAAGGCACTGGCAGAACTAGTGTCTGATGAAGAACTGCTTTCTGGTTGTAGATGGACACTTTATTGCTATGCCCTCATAAGGAAGTAAAGGAGAAAGAAAGCCAACTTTCCCCTACTTCTTCTTATAAGCCCATCCTTAGGGCTCTCTCTTAGCCTAATTACCTCCCAAAGACCTTATCTTCTAATACCATGGCGCTGAGGTTTAGGATTTCAAAATATGAATGGGAGTCACAAATATGCAGTCAATAGCAGTTGCTTAAATTCTCAGACTTCACCAGTTCACACCTCAGTTCGCAGATTTGACCACTCCACCTAGAATCATAGACACAATTTCTTCATGTCTACACAAATCCCAACTATGAACGAATTTGAGTATTACCACCTTTGTACATATTATAATTGCTTATTCGATTAGATTTTAAATCAAAGTCAGAACCATAAAACATAAAATATGGGTATTAGTTACCAATAATTACTTTTGAACAGATGTGTAAGCCGAGTTAGTGTTTGGAACAACTCACAAATTTAACTCAGTATGAGCTGATGTTGTTATCTCTGTTTGTTGATTGTTTTACTGATGCTGTTACTGTGGTCATGGTTTTCATAGTGTTCTACTCTCTGAATTTACTTTAAAAGGAAGCAATTTAAAGTATATTGGAAAATATTGACCACATTTGTCTAATACCATAAAATATCCAACTATAAAATCCTGTTACATTTATTATTTTTCACAATGTTGTCCTAAGTTTTTCATTCAAAGATGTGGAGAGAGTGTGTAAGAGAATCTTAAATATTTTACTTATTGTGTATATGATCTAATACCTTTATTTTCTTTTCTACCTTCAAAGGAAAACACACAATACATGCAGATGTCAAGAATGAACTTTGGTGCACCAATCAATAATGCTGCCACAAAAGCCACTAATGATTGGCTAGCCAGAAAGCACTGTCCACATCTGATGATACGATAGCTGCCTTTCACCTTCCAGATTAAAGTGATCCTAATGCTGCTTTTTGGAACCATACTAATTTTCCTGATATTAGTATTTAGATTATATAGGTTATTTGTAATTGTAGTAACCTTAATCTATACATTTAAGGAAAGAAAAGTATTCCAGAACTATATGCTAATATAAGTGCAATATACTATCACTGCTGTTAATTATTTTTTTTAAAACATCCCATTATTCACTCTGGCAGCAAAGAGAAAAACAAGGAGGCTTGTTTAATGAAATGACTTTATCTCTCAGGATTATACTCATCGTTATGCCTTTAACTGTGCAGACTGAAAGGATTTGTGACACAAACTGAATAATCTTGCCTTATTTGAATAATTTGCAATCATCGCAGAGCCTGTGATTCATTGGCTTATTACATATTTGCATGTTATAATCAGTTAAAAGCCCAAGCGCACCCAACTCTACAAAACTGTTTACAGTGAAACCTCTCCAACAGCAGTGGCAGCGGTGTGGTCCTGATGTGTCTGATGCAGAGTGGAACACAGGAATCGTTCACTTAAGCATCATGAACCATTTCCATCATGTGTTCTGGATCAAATGTGAAGAAATAACGCTGAATTGGAATATATTTTCTGAATAAATTTAGATTTATAACCTATGGCATTAAATATGCATATTTTAGAAGTAGTTTAAATATGTAAGGAATTCCACTAAAAAAGCAATATCAATCAATAGTAAAGGTTGCCTTCCTCTTTTGTTTCTATATGTTTGTATCTATCACTCGCTTCTAAGCAAGAGACTTGACTTTACCGCAGCACAGGGACTTTCAGAACCAGGTCAGCGATCACAAAGGTTAGTTGCTTGGACCCTAGGGAAACAATGAGCTAATAAGATGTTATTAGTTTTATGCCTACTCATAATAACTAGATGCAGACAGGAATATGCACTTAAAGTAGAATGAAGGCACAGAGATATTCACGTTTCAGAAAAAAATGTTGATAACCAAAAGATTAAAATCAGTGACTACAACGAAGTCTAAAATATAAGAATAGTGGGGCAAATAACACTAAGATTTCAAATAAATCATATAAAATAATCAAATATTATCAAATAAAATTAAAAACTTCAAGTAACCCACTTACATAAAATTATTGAAAGCTGGGTAAAATCCATGTGTTTCATAGAGATCAGGCTTTACAGTTATGAAAATTACACACTAAAACAGCTCATTTCACTGTAAAATTTTCAGACTATAATATTTCACAGTACTAATTATTTTTATAACTAAACCGATTTTTATAAGAAAAAAGCAAACATCATACTTAGACCAATGCTTCATTGTCAGAATTCCTAAGACACTCTAGGATGAAGGCCAGAGATTTTTTTTAAGCTGCTTTAAACAGTATAGCAGGGATAGTCACCAACAGCTAATATCTACTTGTATGCTGTGTGATCGGATCCCCTTCCCCCACCCCAGCTAGAGCTGGTTCCCTCAGTGATGGACAGCTGAACCAAGTGCAACCCATCAAATTCGTTCTATGTGAAATTTCAAACATTCCCAGTCAGTCTGAGCTGGTCTTTGAAATACAGGAGATCAAACTTGGAATTGTGGAAAAGCCTGAAGCAAATTGAAGTAAAGAAATCTGACTGCAGAGAAGTGAATGAGGAAACTACTGGTTAGAAGCAGGAACCAGAGAAGCAAGGGGTGACTACTACCTAGTTCATGGGAACTCATTCCATTCCTTAGTTTCATTATTTCAAAAATTCAATTGACCTTGGGTCAAGTTCACCATAAGTACCTTTCTTAAGCTAGCTGAAGAGAGTTTCTGTCCCTTGAAAACAATTAAAATTTGATCAACAGAATAATCGGCTTTAGTTATCTGGATAACTCACAAAGTTAAAATACCTCTTGGAAACTATCCCTGTAAGCAAGGCATTTTATTTTAATGTTTTTGAATGAAATATTGACCCATACCCTATTTAAGAGAAAATGCGGAGCAACGTTTAAGTTGTTTTGAATATAAAGAATATTTATTTAGTTCTGGCTGGTGTGGCTCAGTGAACTGAGTGCCGACCTGAGAGCCAAAGGGTCACAGGTTTGATTCCCAGTCAGGACACATGCCTGGGTTGCTGGCCAGGTCCCCAGTGGGAAGTGCATGAGAGGCAACCACATATTGATGTTTCTCTCCCTCTCTTTCTCCCTCCCTTCCCCTCTCTAAAATTAAATAAATAAAATCTTTTTTAAAAAAGAATATTTATTCAGTGCATGACCATCCTTGTACCCCTGCTCTACATTAGAAATGCATACAAGATGATATTTAGAGTGTTAAGTTGTTTTAGATTTGTGTAAGCCAATGTCTTACTATGTTTACGCTGCTACAAAAACATCATAAGCTGGGTAGCAAATAGAAATGAACAATAGAACTTTATTTCTCACAGTTCTGGAGACAGAAAGTTTGAGATCCGGGTGTCAGTATGGGTGCGAGGGCTCTGTTCCAGGTGGAAGACGCCTCACTTACACCCTCACAGAGGAGAAGCAGGCTAGCCACTCCCTGGAGCCTCATTTATGAGGCCACTTATTCTGTTAAGGAAGGCTCTACTCTCCTGACCTAAGAACCTCCCAAAGGCCCCACCTCCTAATACTCACACATAAGGAATTAGGATTTCAACATATAAATTTGGTGGGACATACACATTCATGCCATAGCATCGGCCAACCTACAAACTCATAAATCATCTGTGGGAACTGTTTCCTCCCTTTGTGGTGAATTCTTGCTTCTTGTTACAATTAGCATGTTACTTAGCATTGAACAGTTAGCATTGCTACACTGAACTGTGACACACAAATTAATATTTGTGGTGTTTAGTCATCAGTGAAAAACAATTACACGATTTAGGAAACTCTTTACATGTGCTGACAAGTAAGGTTCCAGGTGACTTTTGGTAAAACCTCTCAATTCTTTATTTTTTAAAAAATCTAGATGCTTCATTTAACAAGTGAATATATTTACAACTTGAAGGTTTAACTACAATTTAGTTCAAACACTGAAGATGGTAAGATAGTGGTCAGGACAAAATGAGTTTATAAGTCGATCATGGCCACTATGTCCGTCTTTGGGGAAATAAAAATGAAAACAGAAACTAAGCTAAAAAACTAACAGTGATGACATCAACTGACTCCTTAACGTAGGCCATACGATGTGCTAAACACTGCGTCATGATCTCATTGAAGTCTGTGTAGGAAACCTGTGCAGCTGTAGCGTTGTCAGGCAGAGTTCAGTGATGAGGAAACAGAGAGAGAGGTGAACTGCACTGCCACATTTTCAGTAGTAAGTGGTGGAGTCAGATTTTGAATCTGGAGTAGCTGATTCCAAATTCCCCACATTAACCACACTACCTCTGTGGAAGCAAATATTTATATAAACTAGGAATCTGTATTAAGCTGAATAGAGAGAGGTCCTGATAATTATGTATATGTTTGTACAGGTTGTGTATTTCACAACTGTAGGGGACATCCTTCAAAACTGAGCTATTTGAATAGGTGAGCACAGGAACGAGGTCCTGTTCATCAATATAATCTCAGAGCTAGACAGCTGTAGTCTTTTGGCAAACTAAGTTATATCATTAAATGAAGTGTTCTTGACTTGGGCTTGCATGACATCAAATGAATAAGAACTCTTAAGTCTAAACTTTGATGTATTTTTCATTATTCTATCTTTAGCAAAAACAATGTTCAGCCTTTGGGTCCAATAGCCACCACATCCTTAAAATTTAGATGCCTAATTATGTATCCATCGGTAGTGTTTATTTATATTTGAGGCATAGAGTGGCATGCTTACACTAATGCTGAACGATCTTTACAGTAGAGAAGTTTTCAGTATTCACACGAGCCACAGGTAATACTATCAATAACTAATTTTTAGTGTGTTCAATACACAGTAAATTCTAAATTAACTCAGTCTAGGAAGTGGTCACCCTTCAGGGTGGTAATGACAGTTTTCATGTTGTGTAACTTCAGCTGGGCCTTGAAAACATGATTAGCATTAAGATGGGTTAATGGAGAGTGGGGAGTGAAGTGTTTCATCTGCTGTGTACTGAACACTGGAAGGCGAAATTTGTAAAAATCCTTGTAGGAGTGTCCAACATTTAGGCATCTCTGGGCCACACTGGAAGAAGAATTGTCTTGGGCCACAACATTAAACCCATTGTGACATGTAATCACAAAAACATCTTCATAAGCATCCTGAGCTGCATATGGCCTGTGGGCCGCAGGGTGGACACCCCTGCTTAGGGACTTAAGAAGAGAGAAACCAGGTTATTTGGGGTGAAGTGTGATGGGCTATGAAATGATGAAGATGGAAACAACGAAGATCCAGAGGACAGACAATGGGGAATCTATTCGTGTGTGATGTGACCTGTGATCAGTTCTGGTTCTGAAAGCAGAGAGACGCATGTGGCGTGCAGGGGACATCCGTGGATAGGTCTCTCGTGGGGAATCAGGCCTGCATTGTACCTAGGCCACTTTGAAACTTGCTCTTGTAAAAACTCCCTCACCTGGGATGGAGACAGCAGAAGTTTACTGTGACTTGTGCTAGACTTCCCAAGCACAAATGTAAATAGCCCAGCCTTCTCTCCTTCACATTTGTAAATGACCTTTCTCTTTGAAGAAACTGGCAACATTCTTTCCTTTATTATCTGTAAATAGTATCCACCCAAAGTGAACCTGTGCATAGTTAATGAGAACCATCCTGGATGTAATGTAGCAAGAGTATCAATAAAAGCCTGTCCAGGCAGGGGTTGGGGCTTTTTTTCTCTCTGAGAGATCAGCCACACGTCCCTTTTGGCTGCACGGGATTCCTTTAGTCCGCGTGAATTTGTTTGTCACTTGTCCGGGGATGTAGGACAAGCATTCCACAAAGACACGTGGTCCTGCTGGACGGGACCGTGACAACAGACATTTCAGGTTGAGCAGTTTGGACCATCACTTTCTGCATTAGTGCATGCACTAAATGGCATTAAAAGAAAAAAGACAGAATAGGCAATAAATAGCAAAAGCCTCAAAAGACTTCAAACACACAGGGGTCTTGAGTATTCTCTCTCACCCTGCTGCCTGTGATGGATATAATCAATAGGAATGCTGAATGATTACAGTATATATTTTCTCTGTGGGAGAGGGGGATTATGTACTCAGAACCATAAAGCATTTTGCTTGCAAAATTAATTCAAATTGACTTGCTCAGGAGCACTGTCACATGAATTGAAAACAGCTGAAAAATGGGTAGGGATAAAAAAATAAACAAACAGACCATGATAAACAGCAATCAAACCACTCAGAAAAATACCTGGTGTTTGGGCCCTGGGGTCCTCTATAAGACCCAGTTTTATTTAACTTCTTCATTACTTAAGGGGAAGATGAGAGTAAAAAACAGTATTTACATTCATATATGAAAACTGGTGCATATACCCTTTGAGAACAGATAGTTTTTTTGAGAAGGAAACGGATTTTAGGCCCAAACTTTACATGGACTACATCACTTGGCAGAAAAACATCTAGACAGAGACATAGAAATTCCCATATATATAATGCAAAAGAAGGAAATGTTAGAAAGCAATATGAAACAGGTGAGAATTACATTGGGAAATGGTTGTTTGATACAAGTGTATCCATAACAGAGGTGACAGTAACTTGTATGTGACTCTCTGGAAATGACCTGAAACTTTTTGTTCACATTTATGTTCCAATCTTATTATGAAGACCAGTTGAAAAAGTCATAAAAAGCCCTGGACAGGTGGTTTAGCGTGTTGGACCATTGTCCCATACACCAAAAGGGTTGAGGGTCTACTCCCAGTCAGAGCAGATGCCTAAGCTGCCGGCTTGATTCCAGGTTTGGAAAGGTATAGGAGGCAACCAATCAATTGATGTCTCTCTCTCTCTCTCTCTCTCTTCCCCTACTTCCTCTCTCTCTAAAATCAAATTCTCCTAGGGTAAGGATTAAAGAAAAAAGCCATCAAAAAAGGAACAGATTGTAAGGATTGTGTTTGTGTTGAAAGCTAGACAAGGAGACGAATGTGAATAACGTAGCTGTACACAGTGCAGTCTGGAGGGAAAAAATAGGCAGAGATGGAATGAAGGGAAAAGCAGAATCCCCCAGCACGACCTACTACCTGGAAGGAGAAGACTTAGTCCTGGAGCCATGCTTTTTTGAGAAAGTGGGACTGAAATGGCCAATAGAAGGAAGCAGTCTTGAATGGCTCAACTGCACTCAGGTTAGGGAGGAATTAACAACAGAATACCATGGATAAAGGTCATTTTCCAGCTTGTCTTTCTAAGTTCCCCTCCAACATGGGGAAAGTGTTTTGATCCTCAAAAGAAGAAAATGTTTGAGTTATTTTATAGTGATTTTAAATATAGAGATAAAATGACACCTAACAAATGTGTAACACTCACATTTCTCAATCCTACCCTGCAGGAATACACAGTGACTATTGCCAGGCCATTCCATATTATTGCCAGGTCATTCCATATTATGGCATACATCAAAAAATAAACACATTTGTCTCATATGCCAAAGTAAAGCTGGATATTTTAGGGAACTTTCTTCATAACTGCTAAGTTTCCATGCAGGAAATCTAAAAGCAAAATTATGCGTGTTCTAAACTTCAGCGTAGGCTTAATTCCTTAAATTATTTATCTTAATTACCTCAGGGGTTGGGTGTGCTTTTTGTTTTTCTAAAAAATAATGAATACAAAGCTACTTTGGAGCAGAATTGTTCTTCATTATACTGGTATTTGCATTACATAGTATAATACCCATTCCCTTTAGAATTATTTTCTATCACTGTCCAAATAAAGAGCTTTTCTATATCCACTAATGTGTTCTTTTTTACCCATTTTAGCATTACTTTAATCTTTATTAGCCTCTCCACTCTCAGTGTGGGCCTCAACGCTTGTCCTTATCTTTCCTCTCCTTCGACAGAAAGCAGAGCCAAAGTACAGTTCTGGCAAAATACAATATGATCATAACCAGAATTCAAAGTTAGCAGTGTTTAAAAATTTCTTCTCATTCTTTGCCTTTAATTTTGGGAAGAAAAAAACCATGTATAAAACTTCCACACATACTAAGGCCAACATCTGAGCATCAGAATAGAAAATCTAGTTTAAGTCTTTCTGGATTCAAGAGAGGCCACATAAACTACTCACAGTCCATTTTGAGTAATCTGAACCTGAGTTTTTTCAACTTCAAAAGTAAATACACAGGTTCTCTGCCTCAAAAAAATCATAAAATAAAGCAAAGTGGCAATAAAACAAAAACACCATCAACTCCCGTTTTCAAGTGTCTCCTATGTGTTGCTAGTTCTTTCTTTCTCCCCCAAGGCAGAAAGCAGGTCCCTCTCGCTCCATTTTAGTAAAACCAACATTCCTAAATCTCTCTCAAATAAAGAAATAAATATGAATGATCCTAATAACCACTAGGATCAGCATAATAAAATATCTCAAAATCATGTTTATCTTTGATGACTGGAAGAAGATAAGATAGCAAAAATAAAAACAGAATTGCAATTCAACTTGGAGGTGGTGCCCCAGGGAGCTTGCTGGCCTGCCCATTGTGCAGCTCGACAGGAAATACAGAGAACTCAGTGGAGAAAAGACGGCTTCCACCAAAGCCAAGGAGGCAGGTATATCTGGTGATTATTTGTAACAACAACAGATGGAAAAAAAAATCCAGCAGTAGTGGAATTTCTAAGACCTAAGAGCAAATCTGCTCTAAACAAACACCATAATCATCAATTTTATTCTCATAAGAATAAACCTTGGAAACACTTGCTAAAAATGTCCAGAAAACAAGGTTGCTTACATCCATGCTTATACTGTATGGATTAATCAATATTAAATGTTCCAGAAGGTGACTGAAATAACTCTAATGTAATTAGAAGGAAGCAAAACACTTTCAAGGTGTGAGCACACAGGCTGATAAAGCTATGGATGTGAGATTGACAGGTTAAGGGCAGAAAAAGAAGAGAGGAAAGCCTAAGTGATAAAATACTTATTTTGGAAAAAGTCTATTGGGTCTACTGCTATTCAGCCACATAATTCAATCAAAATTCAAGCAAATGCATTACTATGAGGTGTGCTAATCTGTTCTAAACATTTTCATAATTTTAATTGAAATGGTATTTTACCTTTAAAGGAAAATACGTATGCCCTTAAAGGCTTTGCTTACCTTTGTCTAGTCTGGAATTGAAATTTGCTACTAAATACTTGTCATGTGAGGTGCAAGAGAGTTGCAGAAATGGAGTTGTTAGGGTTATCGGCCACTGTTATTTCCAAAAATCCCACAACTGAGTATAAAAAATAGAGAGATACTCTGTGATAAAAATATGCACTATCAAACCACAAAAAGACATGGAGGAAGCTTAAATGTCTGCTGCCAAGTGAAGGAAACCAATCAGAGAAAGCTAATACTAGAACTCCAAGTGCATGACATTCTGGAAAAGGCAAAGAAACAGACAGTAAAAAGACAGGTATTTGCCAGGGGCCAGAGGGGAAGGATGGAAGAAGGTAGCAAGGGTTAAACAGGTAGAGCACAGGGGACTTTAGGGCAGCAAAATTGTTCTCTATGATGCTGTAATGGTTAGTACATGTTAGTATATACTTGTTGAAACCCACAGAATGTACAACAAAAAGGGTGAACTCTAATAGAAACTAAGGCATTTAACTAGACCAATGTATCAATGTGGGTTTGTCAGTTATAACAAACGTATCACACCAATACAATATGCTAACATGAGTAGAAGCACTGAGGAGTGTATTGAGGTCTTCGCTGTAGGAACTCTTCATGCTCTCTGCTCATTTTTCTATGAACCTAAAATGTCCCCAAAAATAAAGTCTATTAATTTAAAAAGTAAGTCAAATGATTATAAAATTTACAAGTATTTTAAAATGAAATCTAATGAAAACATAAAAAATAAATGGGTGACAATAGAGTCCATCACAAAATCATTGAATTGTCAAGGCCTCTTTATTAATCTATAGCCCCATTCTTAACAATCACGATTACTGTTAAAATTATCTTAATGGATTGAGGCTGAACATGTTGGAGAACTTCAATATAAATTATTTTTAAAAATGTACTCTGAAAGGAAAAAAAGTATTTATTCAAATAAATAGTGAAATTCAGAACTGAGGGTGACTATGCATATTTTACATCAATTAAGCCAGAAACCAGTCTGGTTTTGCTTGTTTGTTTTTCATTGCTGTTTACAATTAAAGACTGGTTCTGGCAAAAGAAAATAATTTACAAACTCTCCCCTTAGTTTCGTGCAAGATGAGGCTAGAGTATTGAGTTGCACATCTGGATGTTCAGATATGAAACCTCTCAAAGTCTACTGACTTCTTTTAACAACCAAATGCCAAGACATCGCTGAGTGGTTGTTACTTGTAACTACCCAAATGTTGCTTTCTGGCTGTATTTGAAAACAGCAACACAGGAGAAGCCTTTCCACCAGCCGTCACTTTTCTATTTCTTTAATGGTTTAAGAACCACATGGTACAATTAAAATCATTACCTATTTAATCCTAAAAACAACAATGCAGGAAAAATGATACAACAGCCACTTAACAGATAGAAAAGCTGAGATTCACAGAGGTCACAATAATTACAGATATAGTGGGATGTTGACTCATCCTTTCAATTATTTACCTATCAATCTCTTTATCAAATTATATAATTACATATTTTATGTGCACATTACAAGAAATGCAACTTCTATATTTGAATACCAATGTGCTACACATTTTTGTCAAATACTTATGATTTAGCAACAAATAAAATGTGACCCATTCTGGCTCCCTGTAAACTTTTTTTTTTTTTGAGGTGAATTTCTCTTTAGCAACCAATTCCTCTTTTATATAAACTAGAAATCTGGGCACCCTCCAGAGTCTAGTCATGTCTCTGGAGACCTAACTGTTCAGAGGAGTTCAACTCTTGTTTAAAATCATGAGTGTCCTGGAGGACCTGGGTTTCAAACAGACTCAGTCTCTCACCGGCTCTATAAACTTCAGCAAGTCGCTTACCTGCACTGAGCTTCATTTTCCTCTTCTACAGAAAGAATATTAAGTATCTCTTTTACGTGCTCATTGTCAGTACTAATGGAATGACGTACATGAAAGAGCACCGTTCTCATGGCAAGACAACGAGAAACAGTGACATGACCCCATATGTGCCAACACAATGTGGTACACGTGCTCTTCCCAGCTGTGTCACAAACTCCTTGAATGACTTGGAGTACATATTGTCACCCCTTTGCCACTTCTGTTCTTGTATGAAAAAAAAAAGAGATGACTAGAAAGCATTTCATCTACCACTTTGCTCCAACATTATGACTATTCATTCTGAAAATAATGCTGCCCCAAGTCCCAGGATGTCAGGAAATGTTTGTTTTCTTCACTATTTTAACCTGGGTGCCCAGAAGACAAGCTGGCTTGTACCAAGTGCCTAAAACATACCCATTGAATGAATAATGCAGCAATATGCACTAAAGTAAACTTCGCTGTAACAGAGTACTTCTAGATATGTCCAGAATAATAAAAGAGGAGAGTTCAAGTCCCTCCTACAAGGGAGTCACACACACACACACGCTAGCTCCTACACTGCGGCTGAAACACACGCATGGAAGCCCAAATTCAAAGGATGTCTCTTCCCTCCTTCGGGTGAAGTAGTCAAAAGCAACAGCAACAGCAACAAAACAAAAACAGAAAGAAACCATTTCAGCACGTCACATTAAGCGAAGTGTTCTAAAAAATAAAGTCCATACTGAAACAACAGAAAATCCGGATGCGTATGAAATAGTAAAAATTGACTCCATAAAATGCCAATGTTACCAACAGGCGACTTAAATGAGTGAAGAGTACCAAGTGGAAATTGAGTCAAACAGGAGAAACTGCTTACTCTCTTAAAACACACACACACACACACACACACACACACACACACACACACACAGCCTTACTCAGCTCTTGGCTGTTGAGATCATAAAAGGCTGCTGAGCTGGAAATTCATTTTCTATGAAATCTCTCAATCTTTACACGCAGACAGTGAATTCACGTGAGCATACCTAGAGATGAAAACAAACTGCTGGGTGGTTTTCTTAGCAGGAAGAGAATCGAAGTGCAATAGAAGGCCGAAGAAAGGGTGTTTACTGAGAGCCAACACTGTGCCAAGCTCCACTCTCGGTCTGACTCATTTAATCTTTATACAAAAATATAACTCATATGGCCTACTCCATAAGTAAAACAAAATAAAATAAGTTATACTTCCAATAAATATTTATTGAAGTCTATTATATGCCAAGAGCTGAGCCAAGTTTTAGAAACGCTGCCTGCTGGTCAATATGAGATGGCCACGAGCAGTCAGGAGCTCACAAGCACAGGAAAGTCCCAGCTGCAAGGACTGTCTCGAAGACGTGTGTGGAGCATGTGCATGCACGGCTGCAAGCAATGCCTAAGTGTCTCTCCTAAGTACTTGCCTAATTTTTAGCCCACATTGGGGTGATGTTTCTAATTGATATACGAAATAAAATCAGTAGATGAGTGGATAAACAACTATGGGATATTTACACAATGTCATAATACTTAACCATAAAAAAGAAGAACATTTTACCCTTTGTGACAATATGGATGGACCTGGAGAACATTATGCTAAGTGACATAAGCCAATCAGAGAAAGGCAAATACCATATGATTTCACTCACATGTGGAATCTAATGAACAAACTGAACCAACAGCAAAGCAAAGACAGGCTCATAGAGAGCAGGATGACAGCTAATGGGGGGAGGGAGGTAAGAGGGCAGAGGGATCAGGCAAAAAGGAGAAAGGACTCATGGACATGGACAACAGTGGGGTGTTATAGCGGGTGGGGGTATAAGGGGGCCAAGTGGTAATGTAAAACATACAATAAAATTGAAAAAAATATAAAAGGAAATAGAATAATAAAATATTCATTCTTAAGGACTGAAGTTCAGGAAAACTTCTGAAAATAGCATTAATACGTCTTTACTTGGTGTAATGAAAGCTTTCCAACTGGGAGAGCTCTGAGTCAGATTAAATCAAGGCAGCCTTACAGGAGCAGTCTTCCTGGGAGTCATCAGATTAAATAATGACAATTTTCTGGAATAAAGTTTTGAAAAATCTTCTACCCCACTCCACCCCTTCCAGTGCCTGCTAGGCTACTGGTTTTCACCATGGAGGCAGGTTTTTGGTTTCTCAAAGTTACCTGAGAGCTGAAAAGCCAGAAAAGGGCATAGGGCACCTCGAAATGCGACAAAGCTTGCTGTCCTAACACAATTCAGTCATTTTCTTAAAATAAATGTTTCTGGATGGTTCCAAGACTTTGCTTAATTTTTATAGTTCTGAAAAGTTGGTTCTTACATGTTTTCTAGTGTTTTAATATCTTTCCATAATACCTTTGCATATTTTTTATTTTTTAAACATTTCATTTTTATTATATTTTTACCATTACCCATTGTTCCCCCATACCATCTTCCACCTCCACCCACCCCCTGCCTCCCACAGTCACCACACTGTTGACAATGTCCATGAGTTCTTTTTCCTTTAAAGTTAAAAATTCAAACTATTTTATTTCTTAAAATGGAGGGTTGAAAATATTTTTGTTTTTGTCACAAAGTAGTTTGATTATTAATTTGGGTCATCTTAGCTTAAATAAAATAGTGAATTTTAGCCCTGATTACTGTGGCTCAGTGGATTGAGCATGGGCTGCAAACCAAAGGGTCACTGGTTTGATTCCCAGTCAGGGCACATGCCTG
>VMDR010023094.1:0-15813 GCA_007922815.1 Macrotus californicus | reverse complement strand
GGCGGGGGGTTAAGAATAGTATAGGCAATGTAGAAGCCAAAGAACTCATATACATGACCCATGGACATAAAAGGGGGAATGCAGGTGGGAGGGGGTGTGCAGGGCGCAGGGGACTAAAAGGGGGGGGGGGAATGGGACAACTGTAATAGCATAATCAATAAAATATATTTAAAAAACTAAAAAATAAAGTCTTCTAACCCCTCTAACACGATGCTTTTGTAAATATGAAGATGCCATGGTGTTTGCTTGCTGTGGACCAGAATAGAAGTTCATTCCAACCACCCCAGTCCTGGAAGTCTTTGCTTCTGTTCCATGAGGCCCTCTGCACTGAAATCACTTCCCAATCTCTTCCCTAGTAATGTCCCTCAAAGGCAAGGAGCTTTCACATTCCTTGCATATTTTTATTTATTTATTTATTTATTTACATTTATATTAGACCATATTATATCATTCAGCATTTCACCAGATATAGCTTTTCCAAAAATCCAGTCTATCCTCAGGGACTAAAGAACTGCTAAGTTTGAGAATGGTCCAAAGAATATGTTCAAGACTTTAAAGGGAATTCACAAGGAATAAGTATTTAAAAAGCATGTTAGAAGCACTATTTCTAGAATATGGGCAAAACTCCCAAAAGGTCTACTTTGAAGAAAACAGCTCTCTTCTGGATGAGTATGTTCTATATCAGGGTTGTACCTTGTATATGCCAGGACCCATTATTCATAATAATGTCTTAAAAAAGGAGTCCGGCTCACTGGTTTACATGGAGAGAATATGAGACAGAGCTTTAATACTCAAAGCATTGTCCACAGGCTGGTGAGAGAGCCACTGTGGCTGGGGTGGCAGGGTGGTGAGTTACAAAGCCAGAATCTCAGGTCTTCCCCAGACCTTCTGAATCATAGTCCACATTTTACAGAATTCTCAGGTTGATTTCCAGAGCTATTACAATTTGAAAAGTACTGGCATAATGCAACTCACATGAGATACAAAACTGGACCAGTGTGCTACTTGGGCAAGTAAGTTATTTTCTTTAAGTTGTCATGTCATCCTCTATAAAAGTATTCAGATGCCTAACTTTCATGAAAAGGATCAATTATTATAAGATGTCAAGCAAATATGTGTTCCCCAAAAGGTTGACTCCTGTTATATGATTATGTAAGCCACTATAATACAGTAAATACTAAAACAAAGTGAGAAAAGTCATTTGATTGAAAATATTTGGCAATTGAGTCTGTTTTCTGAAAATGATTTGACATTGGCTATAGGAAGTCAACTAACTCATATGAGAACATAGTGTATAACTCAGAAAGGGGGTTTAGAAATCCTCTAATGCAATGGTTCTAGCCCTGGTTGCATGTTCTAAATACCTGAAGCATTAAACAAACAAACAAAAAATACCAATGCATAGGCCTGACCTGAGAGGCTGGTGTGGGGCTTGCCCATCAGTAGATTTTTATTTTTAAATTTCACTGGATGATTCAAATGTCTAGCCAAGGTTGAAAACCATTGATCTAATCCTAACAGTTTTCCACATGTTCCACCAGCACCCATTTTACCAAAGATAACTATTCCAAAGGCCTTAGAAGACTTGCCCTTGGTCATGCAGCTAAGTTTCTGCAAAACAGAGGCCAGGATCCAGGTCTTTCTGTCATTCTTAACTATGGATAGGCATTGACAGCTTGAAAGCAGCATTAAAATTTTATATATATATTTGTATATAATATGTTATATCTATCTATCTATCTATCTATCTATCTATCTATCTATCTATCTATCTCAGCCTGAGATCCATTCTCACAGATTCTGTGGTGCCTGTTCTTTGGTGTGGACTACACATGGGGATCCTAAAACTCCCGGCTAAGCCTAATATACAGCCCAAGTGGAGAACCATCTCCCCATTCTAAATTTAATCTAATGGTACTCTACATTCAATTCAAGCATTTCCCAGTAGTGTTTCCTCCTCCTCTAAGTCTTTACTCTGTGTCCATCAGTTTTGATATTTCCTAATGAAGACAGATCAGGGAGAGCCATGGAGAATTCTCTTTCCCAGAGTTTTCCAAGATTTTCCCATCACGAGAATTACCTGGGTGCTCAAGTGTGTATTTCACCAAAAGTTTCTGATTCTGGAGGTCTGTGATGGGCCTGACAATTTCTGGTTTCAAAAGACTACCCTGATAGCATTTATGAGGCAAATTTCAGATAACCCAGCAGCAACAGTATCACTTGGAACTCATTAGAAGTGCCCGTTGTCGGCACCACCTCAGACCTAAGGACTCAGAAGCTGTGGGTGTGGGGCCCAGCCGTCTGTGTTTCAATGCGCTCGCCAGGTAATCTGGATGCACACCCACGTTTGAGACCCACAGATCTACCACAAGTCTTCATTGGACAAATGGTACCTGGTTTCTAGTTCCCAGGAACAGGAATTTCCCCTAAACAGCACCTGTTTTTCCTCCTTTAAAAAAATAAAACAATATCCCATATCACTTTTTGCAAGTCTATAACAATAGGTAGTTTGGGAGGTTTTCCTTTTTTTAACACTTTTAATTAGAGAGGCTTAACTACTATCATTATGCATGAACATTCTGAGTGAGAGTGAGACCCTGTGATCCGACACCAAAAAGGACATTTTCCTGGGTATTCTGGGTGGTGAAACCAGCTGGGTTATCTTGCTCTCAGATTCTCTCCCCTGAAATGCAGACCTGTGCACACACCATGGTCTTTCATTACACACCCTCCATCCCGATGTTATAAGGGTAACCAGAGGAGGATAAACATCCATATGTAGTTATCTCCAGGATTCCTAGAGAAGTCTGCATGTAGGGGAATCCTGGATACCTGAACCGTGCTTAAGACATTTTGAAAGTTATCATTTCTTTCAATTCTCACAACACTTGAAGTAACAAGTGTTTCATTTGTGTAAGTATTAATTGCACACTTTATTAAGAAGTTTTATATGTATTTTCTCATGATAGCCTCACACACCCTATGAGTAGGTACTATTATGATCCTTGCCATTTTATAGATGAGGAAATTCAGGCACAGAGAGTTTTCCCAGGTCACATTATGGCAAGCAGGAGAGTCAGGTTTGAATGCCAGCAGACTAAGTCCAAAGCATATTCAACAAATGCCTACATAATGCTCATTTCTCACTCACCACAAGTCTCTAAAGAGGAAATAATTTGCTTCCATTTTATAGGTTACGAACCAGAAGCTAAGAGAGGGTAAGTGCATTGCCTAGATCATACAGTTAACAACTGGCAGAACTAATATTTGAACTGGAGTCCATTTCCAGGTCCCATGTGTGTATGCCATTCATATATATATACACACACACATACATACATATATATGTAATATATATTATATATTATAAATAGGGCTATTGTACCCTCTGCATTCTTACTAGTGGGGAAGGCAGCCTTCCAACTTTCAGTTATAGTCACTTTAAGAGGTATTTAGAAAAAGCTGACATGATAAGAGTAACGAATGCCCTTCTAGCAGAAAGTACACTTTCCAATAGAGAAAACAAAGGCACAAAGAACACAATTTGAGATTGAGGATGAAAAGCAGATTGGAGAAGGGACTCTGGAAAGTCTAGCTTGGTTGACTTCAGTTTTACACCTAAGGCTAGTCCTGCTCCTGAGTTTTACCAGACACAAATTCAGGGTCACTTAACTTGATCATGGAATCAAGTTGTTTCCTCCTTACTTCGAAGATATGAGAGAAGACGTCACTAACACAGAATTGAGAGGTTGTAACAAAACAAGCTCCTTCAGATTGGAAGAGGCAGTGAGTCCCCAAAGCTTTCAGAGACCTGCCTTACCAGACTCCAGCTCCCAGGCAAGCACACACATTGAGCCCATCTAACCAAGCTAGGTAGGAGAGGGTTCCTGAGTGGCTGTTCCAAAGTAAAATTCAGGAAACTCAGAAGCATATCTCTGTCTAGCTTCCTGCCTCCTACCTGTCTAGGTGAAGAGAAAGAAGCTGGCAACAGTCAGTCAAAGAAATCCAGCTGCGCAATTCTGGCCCAGCCTAACCTGAAACCACCGAAAGAGAAAAGAGTTAGCCAGAGGACACTAGCTTCTGCTTCATTCGTTCACTCTCTTGCTTAATTAATCACCACGGTTGGCTTGGTGAAGTCAAGCAAAATAAGAGAAAGAGACATCATCTCCACCTTCAAGCAACCCAGATCTGATGGTGTTGCCCTACAGGAGCAAGTGCAGTGAGATATGAGACCTGCTCTCGAAGGCCGTGCCAGCTGCAGTGGACACACAAAACGGGGCAATTCTATTTTGTGGGAGTGCTTATAGGGGCAGAGGTCACTCAGGAAATGCTTCAATGATACAAGTCCTAGATCTTGCATAAGGCAGATCCTAAGATAGGGGAGAAGGAAAGGTCAAATAGAGGCTGGGGGCACAGGCAGGGAATTCCAAGGAGAAAGAACAATGTGAGCCAGGTCCAAAGGGCCTGGACTGTTTGGATGTTGGCAGGCAGTTCATTAAAGACTGAGCATAAGGGGAGGGTTGGCAGGTAATACAACTGGGGCCAAAGTCAGTGCCAGGAAAGGCAGAAATTTCACTTTCCCCTGAAGGCAATGGTGAAGGCTGTTAGCATGTGAGGAATGATTGGACAGATGTTTTAGGAAGAACACTTGGGCAGTTTGGAATGGGAATGGGAAGAGAATGAGACAGACAGAGCTGGGGTCTGCCTCTACAGTCAGACTGCAGAAAGGAAATTGCGCACCTGCTACATATAGAATAGGAAGACACAAGGTGCATGAAGGCCAGTGCACAAGATGTCATTATACGAGTTACCTTTTCTGACCCCTATTTTACAGATGAGGACATTGAGACTCAGAGAGGTTAAGTACATTCCCCCATTATCACCCAGCTGGTCAGGTTCATAGCCAGGACTAATCAATCCCTGTTCTGTCGTCCCAAAGCCCTACCCCCTCTCACCAGGTGCTTCCTGTAGTTCCATTTCCCCCTGAAGGCCTGCAATCCCCACCAAAAGCTACCCTGTTGCTGTGACAACCTAGGCAGAGACTGGTAACTCCTGAAGCCAAGATCAAAAGGCCCCTGTTCTCTGCCTTTGCTTACTCTTCTCATTCTACCTCAAAAGTCAAATTTAGGCCCCATGCAATCCAGGAAGCCTTCCTCAACTAACCCCACAGAGGCTAAGAGGATCTTCCCTGTACTCTGAAATTTTACGGTATTAGTTTTAAAAATGTGTCTCCAGTTTGGTTATGTTAAAACTGTTCTCTTCTGTGAAGATCTTAGCTTCCCAATTATAACATATGCTTCTCAGAGGCAGGCACTGGCTTCTCCCTCCTGTGAAATGTGATGCTGAGAACACAATGGGTGTCAAACCCTCCTGCCTGGCAGCTTCTGCTGCATGTCACTGTGCCCCTCACAACAGGGGAGGGCAACTTACCGTGGAGCCCAGCCTCTTCACATGCTCAGAACTGACAAATAAAATGTCATTTCAAGTTTAATTCCAGGAAGAGGAATTGGCATTGCCTATCTTCCTCTCTCCAGCTCCGACCTTATAACTGTCTCTTCACGCAGGCCTGCCATTATCTCCAAGACATGAATATTTTCCTCCTCCTGCCTCTTTCCCACGCTCCAATCATTCACGTGGAGTTTCTCCTCAAAATTTACAGCTCAGCTTTATACATCTTTTTGATTGTATTAAAAGTTGATTCTCTCTGCTCACTGGTGCCAACCTAATGTTCACTCAGCCTTTGTCACACTGACACCTCAGCTTTCATTTCTGCTCACCAATCTCCTTGAATTCTGCTCTCTCCTATTCGGCCTGCTTGAGGTGTCCAAGACGGCTATAAATGACTTTTCATGAAAAAGCTCCTCCTGCTAACTGCATAGAAATGGTATCCAGATGATTCTCAACACTTTCTTCTTAAATAATTTCATACTCTCCTGTGACCTTAACGATTTTCATCTTTGATTTGACAATTCCCAAATCATTACCCAAATCTCTGTCTTTCTTCTTCCACTCTTGATGTAATGTTCTGAATTGAGCCTTCGGCTCCAAACAGGTATCCCACAGTCACTTTGAAGGTAAAATTCCACAAAAAAACACACGCTGACCTTCTCCTCAGCTTCACTATCAGCTCATGACATACCAATCTCCTAACTACACAGGACAGGAAACTAAGACTGTCATTTAGTTTATACACAAGTCTTGTCACCTTTAACTTAACTGTGAAGTGTCTCCACTTTGCTTCCTTCCAATCCCTTTGCCATCATCCTAGTTCAAGTCTTTATCAACTCACACCCTGATTGTTGGGCTAAAATGCAGCCAGTTTCAGATAGTTTCTAAAGTCCTCCAAGACGGCCCCAGCCTGAATCTCCAGCTTCACCCTTCACTTCATCCATTCACAGCCCGGTCCTCTCACTGCAAAAGGCTACAAGCTTCATTGAAACCTGACTTTTTAGTCCCTATTTTAAGAATGCTTGAAAAACAGCTGAAGTTCATATTAATAGCTAATTACCCTAATGGAGTGACTATTTCTGCAACCTAGCAGAGCCCCACAAAAAGTTCATATCTCTGGGTTTGGACTTCAGACATGACCTCCATTTGGAGGCACAGGATACTTGATTCACTTTGACAGAAACAGAGGACCCAGCTTCCAGGTCTGCCCTGTTGGCAAATTCTAGAAAAAACACAGGCAGATGACACAATTTAGCAATCATGTCACGGGCTATGTATTCCTCGAGTAATTTCACATTCTGGCTTCTGTCTCTTCATTTTTTTCAAATCCTCACACGAGAATATGTTTATTGATTTGAGAGAGAGAGAGAGAGAGAGAGAGAGAGAGAGAGAGAAACATTGATGAGTTGCCTCCCGTATGCGCCCCAACTGGGAATCAAACCCACCATCTTATTGGTGTATGGGATGATGCTTCAACCAACTGAACCACCCAGAGAGGGCTCGCTCTCATCATTTAATTTATTCTCTGGGGTCTAATTCTTCCTCTCCATGACTTTTCTGGTCATTCTGAAGTGATACAGTCTCTATTCAGCTATTCAGCGTGTCCCTTCCTTATTGGTGCTATAACAAATTGCCACAAAATAAGAGGGTTATAACAGCACATATTTATCATCTTACATTTCAGAAGGTCAGAAGTCTGACATGGTTCTCACTAGGCTGAAGTCAAGGAGTCAGCAGCACTGGCTCTGTTCTGGAGGCTCCAAGGGAGAACTCTCTTCTTGTCTTCTCTGTCTTTTATAGGCTGCTGTATTTCCTGTGTCACAGTTCCTTTCCCATCTTCAAAACCAGCAGTGGCCAGTCCAGTCTTTCTTACATTGCATCATCCTGAAGCTAACTCCTCTGCTTCTCTCTTTCACTTCATAAAGGCCCCTGTGATTACATCGGGCCTGCCTGGAATATCCAGAATCCTCTCCTTACTTTCAAATCAGCTTGTTAGCGACCTTCATTCCACCTGAAACCTTAATGCGCCTTTGCCATGGAAGGTCACACAGTCACAGGTCCAGGAATTAGGGTGTGGACAACTTGGGGGTGGGACATTATTCTACCTACCACATACAGTTTTATATAAAAGTATAAATCTTGCTTTAGAGTAAAAGCACCTCTCCCTCCCCTGATGGGACTACAAGAAGTATGAGGAGGCACTTGTTAGATTGTCTTCTGTCCACGTGACAACTTCAACTCCTACTTGCTCCCCCTACTTTCTAATAGTTTTCAAGGCCTCCAAGGGGCCAGGAGATGGGAGAAGAATAAGGGAAACGGGACCTTCTTTGCTCACTGAACAGAGATACTGCCACAACACTAGTGCTGAGTGGGTTTGGCAGGTCTTCCAGGAGGCTCTGTCAGTCAGTGGTGTCCCCTGCCCAGGTCAGTGCATCTTCTCTCCACTGGCACATTGCCCCTGCATGGGTACCCAGGAATCTCCAATTTTCCACTGAGGTTTATTCGTGCTCTAAGCAGCCATCATGAATCAGACCCCTGGATCACTGTTCCCCAAATCCTTCGGCCACAGGAAATACCGGTCCTTTTCATGGACAAACGCTGGGAGTATAGGCCATTTCCACTGCAGCCAGCTTTCTGCTGCACCACTGTGGAAGCAGCTGCAGCGTGATTCTCACCCTTTAGCCTCTCACAACCTGTTGAACCCCTGTCCTCTGTGTTCCCCATCAGCACGTGGAGGACTTGTCCAGCTCTCCCAGGGCATTGGTCAGGGCCCATTTCTCCTTGCTAAAGATAGGGGCTGGCTTGGCACACCATCAGCCCTCTTTAAAAAAGTCTTCCCTCTGCCCTGGTTGGTGTGGCTCTATGGATTGAGCACTGGTCTGCAAACCAAAGGGTCGCTGGTTCAATTCCCAGTCAGGGCACATGCCTGGGTTGCAAGCCAGGTCCCCAGTGTGGGGCACACGAGAGGCAGCTGCACATTGATGTTTCTTTCCCTCTCTTTCTCCCTCCCTTCCCCTCCTCCCTTCCCCTCTGTCTAAAGAAGAAAAAAGAAAAAGTTTTCCCTCTAATATCCATGTATTAATCTGTTTATAGCTCCAGAGTGGGTGAGGGTATTGAGTTTGCTAACCAGCTTTCAGCCAGTTACTTAGAAAAACACACCTCTTGGTCTTACATCTCAATTTAAGAAGTGACAGCTGAAATTTCTATTTTAATAGCATTCCTGGTGGAGAAGGAATGAGCTAATCAGGGAAATACAGGGGACAGTCGGTATATATGGAGTAAAAAGGGAAGGGCTTCTAAGCAATAGTGGATCTAGTGAGTCTTCATTCTAGAAAAAAGGACAACAGGCCAACAGACCATGTGGTCAGTGAATAAGAGATATGGCCAGTCTCCTGCACTGGTCCAGTACATATTGTTCCATAGGGGGGTATCAAGGATGTCAGTTCCCCCAAGTCAGGACGCTTGTCCTTTATTGGTCCAAGTCTGATGAGTATCTTGGCCCAGGTAGTTCAATAAATCCATAAGAGCTATTCTGAGACTACTTTTCTATGGGCTATTTTGGCCGGACAGGAAAGGTACCAGCATGTAGTTGTTTCCTGCAATATAAAGGGAATATTACTAAACAGACAAGTCACCCGTTGAATAAGTATAAAAATTTCTGGGACGCAGAGTCCAGGGGAGGTCAGAACAGACAAGGTCAAAAAATACCAGTTCTGACCTACTAAAACCTATAGCTCAGAGCTATGACCAGGCCACATGCTGAAAGTCGCAACACCGTTCCCAACACTTGTGCAACACGGAAGCATTTTTAAAATGACTCATAATGTCAAAGCTAGAAGAGGATTTAGAGAGATCTAGGCCATACCTCTCATGTGAAGATGAAGAAACAGAGATCTAGAGACAGTGTGATGTTCTCAAAGATGTTCTCCTAACTAGTGACCAAGCCAGGACTCAAAAGCAGATTCCCTAACTCCCACTCTAATGATCTTGACGCTTTTGTCAGTCTGGATTGGCAATAGCTTTTTGCATTTTGTTGTTTCATCAGCACAAAGCACAATGTATGGTAGTGTTCAAAAGAATATTTCTAGGAATTCACAATGCCAATTTGTTTTCCTTTCCTTAGCTTTCTTAGCCACATCTTCTTTTCCATCTCAGATGCTCCCTGATTTTACACACTCACACACACAAATTGCAATATCTATTTTATGCTTTCTCTCATCAAATCAAGCTCCAGGTTTTTCTTTCATATTTCCCACTGTTAGAATTTATTAGAACTCACTAATTGTGAGTTCCTTCTCTCTTCCCTGTGACAACAGATAATGTTCATGAGTTCAAGAGAAAAAGGGTTCTTATTTATGCTGGTAACTAAATTATCTATCCCTCTAAATTACCCAGGAGCAGAAATAAACAAAAGCCAGAATAAGTAAGTTCACAGATAAGTCTATCACCTATAATTAAATACTAAATTCAAATTTAGTTTCTTAAGAACTAAGGCCAAAAAGGCAAATACTGGGTTACATAAGTATTATTTTTTTAATTAACAAAAAGATACAGATTCAGAACCAAACCTTTCCTGAAGTTAAATAGCACTTACTCATATAAATAGTCAATGCAAGGATATTTAAAAATCTAGTTGAAAAACTCCACTAAGTACGTTTGTATGCCAGATAAAAACAGTCCACTCCAGATAATAACTATTGTTATTATTATTACCGAGAGTGATAACAAAGGCCTGACACTGCAGACCCTCCTAAAACGACCAAGAAGTAAAGTCAACTGAGTTCAAGGTTCAGGTAGAAACTCAACAGAGAACAGCTTCTATATATTTCAACATGTCCAATATTCACAGTATGTGTGTGTTAGAGCAGGAGTATCACCCTCTATCCAGAAAGACCAAAAGAACATGGGATGTTCTTGGACAGTTGGAGACTTCCCAGTGTCATAATCAAAATCTGTGCTTCTGTGGGTGTAGAAAGAGGGGAAGAACTTGGCAGATAGAGAGAATGATGTTCCCAAACCAGAAGACCAGATTGATCCAATTATTCCATCATGACATTCCACTCCTACCCAGAGATTACCAGCTCACTCCGCTTCTAACTAAATATTTCATCATTAAACCTGAATGTAAAAGAAGACATTCTTCAAGAGTCACCACAATAGTCCTTTGAGGTCTTCAGTTATAAAACCACAGGTCAGACTCAATGTGTTCAATGTGACTGTCTCCAAGCGAAGTGTAGCACTTTTAACTCACAGTCATTCTCTAGTGTTCTGTCTGAGACCGATTCACTCAGTGACTATCCTGTCATCTGAAGGTATTTTACTTGTATTTCCTACGAAAAACATGTGTTGGGAAAGTGAAATCTGGCAAATATCTGGTTGGTGTGATCCATACAGACAAGCCAAATTTTACAATATATCCTGATCATAAAATAATTCAGTTACCTGGATCAGTAAAGTAGCTGTTCAGAACCAATTTTAGGCAACTGAGATACAAAGAAATATCATGGAGAAAGCCACTGACTGTCAATGCCATGGCACCATTATTAATGCTTTGAGTGATGTGGCCAAGGCTTGTCCCGAGCACCCTTTGTGTGGCAGAATTTCCCAATGCTACCCTCAGCTAGAGATATTTTCCCAACAGAACTTATTTGGCATCACCCATCCCCTAGGAGTCTTTTCTTTGCCTGGTGGCTGACCAGTTAGAGGATGAATAGGTGCCTGTGAGTGGTCCTGTAATTCTTTAACTCAAAGGAGTAACTCCTACAGGCAATTTCACAAGGATTGGGACAGCAAGCCAGTGAGCACCTGGGTCCAGGGCATCCTACCATTCTGTCTATGACAGCAGTGGATAAATGTGATTACAGACCAAATAAATTCTTAATAGTAATAGTGGAAGAAAGGCACCCTTTACTGGTGCTGGGGAGCAAATCCATGGGTGGTCTCACTTTTCCCAGTCATTACAAGTTAACTGCTCCTTTGCTTCCTGATGTAGCTGGTGGGGAATGAGCCTCCAGGGCTGACAGCTAGAAATTAATTTGATTGATTGATTTTCTGTGTTTCACGTTTCAAGTGCAAATGCTTTCCCCATCCTGATGGAGCAAATTTATGCTTCCCCATTTGCAGAAAACACATTTATAGTGCCCAACTAGGAGAATTCTTTTGCTGAAGGTCAGAAATAAATGTTCCCATCCATCTCCCTTTACCTTTCTGAGCAGCACCAAGTTGTTTTCCTTTTTAATTTCAGAAAAAGCAAAAAAAAAAAAAAGAAGGACTGTATTCTGGTGAGGAGGGATGGTGAGGGAAAGAGAATAATTGGAACTTGGGAGTTTTCTACTGAAAACAAAACTTAGCATATCCCTCACAAAAGGAATGAAGCAAAGAAATAAAAATATCTTCAGCTTTTACATGGAAGAGGAAATTTCAGATTTGCCTTTACTCAAGTAAAAAGAACACCATTAGGTAAGTACTATTAATTTATCATTTTTAGACAGGTGGAATCTGGCACCTAATTTGTCTATATTTCTTGTTCACTTAAGACTGACTTCCATCCTTGGCAGGTAACTTCCCAAAACTGCAGAGGGAACTAAACGTGCATGATGGGGACCAAAAATGATTAATCTTATTTTCTCAGAGTATAAATTCACTCTTCATGAAAGACAAGTATTTTTCAGCTTTTATTTAACATAAATTCACATGTCCCTGAGGGAATAAAAGCTGACATTCCTGCAGCCAGACCACGTGCTCAGCTGTGTGTTACAAATGACCTACTCCCTCTGGCTGCAAGAGTTAATCCTGGACAGCGTGCGGAGCTGTTAGGACCAGAGGGGTAGCTTCAACGAGAAGGGGCAGAGATGCGTGGAATGACGGAAGCAGAAAGTTCATTGCACAGAGCCACCCTGCTTTGACGCAGGTGCAGAGCCGAGACAAAGTGACAAAGGAAACCGAGTTCCCGGATAGGTTATGTAGCCTTGTCTCTTTCATCTAAATGGCATCTTTCAAGCAGACTACCAACACCCTCCTGTTATTTTCCACTCTCTCTGCTCCTGCTCTGAGAAAATCTTCTCATATTAATTAAATTTTTATGGCATGAAATGGCCAAAAGGGGATGCCTATTAGCCAATCAGCTCAGTGTGGAAACAAGTGCTCTCTTGAGCATGTCTGTGTCGGTGAGGAAAGGCAGGTGTTTGGCAGCCCCCAGAGGTTACACTTAGGTGGCTCTGCACACTGCCACGCTGCCTCGGGAGACTAGAGACTGTGCTCGGCCTGAGATGGTTCATGGGCTGTCTCTAATGAGGAGGAGGTCTCCAAACCCTAACCTGAAAGGAGTAAAGTGGGAAAGAGGAGGGAAGAAAAGAGGCAGAAAAGGAAAGAGAAAAGAGAGGTGGGTAAGAAGAAAATAAGCACAAATATTAGAAAGGGAAAAAAAAAAGTCAAAGCTGATTCCCTTATCTGGATGTGAGAATGTTCTGGTACCTGACTATAAAGACAAAAATAGTGATTCATTTCAGGGAGGCCAAAGCTTCTGTGATTCATGTGGAATCTGAAGCCTACATTGATTTTGGCTGAAGCCACCAGACCTTGGCTATTATCCCTTTCTGTTTTGTTTTCCACAAAGCAGAACAAGGAGTAAATTAGGTCCTCGGTTTCTGTGTCTTTACAAATCCCAGCTCGTGTGTTGAATAATGGAAAAACACTTCAAATTTAAAGAATGCATAACAAAAGTTTCTTTTAAGCACTAGAGAGGGATAAATACTTTCTCACCCTAATGCAGCTCAAGAGAAAAAGATTCCAAAGAGCCCTCAGCAATTGAAATAATCAATTTCTACAGAAATGCAGAGGTAATAATATCAGTGAGGTGTCAGAAAGTTATCTAAGGCCCAGGTTCTGCCGTCTGAGTCTCAGCTTTAGTTTTGAATTTCTGACCTATCCAAAAGTATGAATGAGGAGACTGTCAAAATCTTCCTTTTGTTCTTTTCCCTTAGCAATTAATTTATCATCTTATCACTTTTCTCATATTGGAAGTCCTGAAACACAGGAAGATAAATTACTATCAGAGAACAGAGCTGGGTATTCTCTTAGTGATGGGGGTGGCCATTGGCAGAATTCTTGTGGGGGGTGGGGTCCTAGTTACAACATATAAGAATAGGAGGGGAAGAAGATAGCAGCCAAGGAGGTGGGAGCTGAGCCTACTCACTTGTGTACCCAGCACAGATTTTCAGCTGATCTTCCCACAAGTGACCTGAACAGTCAATGGAATCTTAGCTGATATGAATTTCTGAATCCAGGAAGTACAGGGGATGCTTTGTACCATCCAGTAAGAGATTTTGTAAGTTAAAGGGACAATACCCTGCACAAGGCACCTGCAGCAGAGGAAAGAACAGACTGAAAATGCAGTTTAGTAGTGCCCATCCCTCCTGGAACAGAGGGCCCCAGTACCTCACAGGGAACCCCCAACCCTAACTGGGAGAGACTTGAGAGGATATATGGAGTCTGGGACACTCAGGTTGCACACACACAACAAGCAGCATGTCCATAGCTGCAGAACCAACCAGGAGAGTTCAAGAGAGATATTCTATCTCTTACAACTGTTGGATGCAATGGCGGGCTGTGGCCAGCCCTGATTGAGAGAAACTTGTTGCCTTTTGGGGAGGTGGGGTGCATGGAGAGCTGGGTAGTAGTTCAGCACTGCAGTGTGGATGCCATGTAGGAACTATTTTCTTAAGAGGGTAGCTGAGGCATGGCTGGGCAGGGACCCCCCACACACACAGCTGCCCTGCCAACAAAGAGGCTGGATTGATAGCACAGTTCATGTCCATTGAGTCCAGCTGGCCAGGAAGAGTAGAAGGCTGTATGGTGAAGTGATTGTGGGACCCCACCAAGCATGCAGAATTGAAAGTTTGGGTCTGAGCCTCCTGTGAGAGCAGTGGGCTAGGAGCTGTATGGGCAAAAGCTCAGCAACTGAGATTCTTTGCAACCAGGTAGGACCACTCACCACGGAGTACAAATCTCTGAGAAAAGGAAGGAATGCCCAATCCCACCTGCAGAACAGTAAGGTCAGGCTCAAGAATCCCCTGCTGGGCACATATCTGCAGAGGAAAAAAGGAGAATCTCCAAAGGGGACCTTTGTGAACTTTTACAAGACACTATGCCAGCTCCTCCTCAGGCCCTATTCCACTGAAAACAGTGAAGCAGAAAGATTAGAAATTGGCACAGCAAAAGGTATTCAGGGTCCCACCCAGTCTCGGCTCTCACACAGAGCTGCCATCAGTGCCAAACAGAAGAGTTGACCCTTTTACGCAGATTGGCCCCTCACATGAAACAGATAGCTAATTCATCAGAAACTATACATTATTGGAAATAATCTGGAACAGACCAAGACATGTGGTGCAGGGGTTGGGAAACACACCCACCATCTTCCCTGAAGATTGAACAGTGCCTCCCAGGAGAGAACCAGGAATCACACCCTCCTGATCACACCAGAAGCCCCTGTTAGAGGGAGGTGGAGGTAGTACATGCGGTGCTGTCGAGTGTTAGATGAACCACCCCTGAACCTTTTGCTCATAAAGATCCATTGGGGTAGAACAGCAAGGACCAGTCAAGCATTAAGGAGACAGACAAAGACTATGGATTGATTGTTTGTAGCCTCAAACAGCCTGCATAAAGCTAGACTGGGACACCAGCTGATGTTACCAGGGACAATTCCAGAAGGAGAAGACAGTAGGCCAACAAACACTAGACTCTGCTGAGATTAATTCCACTTCATTGTTTTTCATTATTTGCATTATGTTTTATCTTGCATAGCTTTTTAACGTTGTTTCTTTGTCTTCAATTTTGTTCCTACTATCTCACTATTTCTTACTTTATTTTTATATATATTTTATTGTTATTGTTGTTTTTTTACTTTTATTTTTGTTTTATTTCAAATCTCATATTTTGCTCTTCCCTTCTCTTACTCCATTTTGCCTTCATCCTTTTCTTTCTTGTTTTTGCTTTAAATTTTATTTTTCCCCTTTCTATGCCTTGCTTCTATTCCTCATTTTTACTACTTCTCCTCCCTCTACCCTCTCAAAACCACCTTTATTTCCACTAATCATCTCACATTCTTTTTCCCTTTCTTATAACATCCTTATTCTTGAGCCACTTTTATTAATATTTTCTTGGTTGTCATTGATGTTGGGGTTGTTGTTGCATTTCTTCAATTTTATTCTTAGTTGATCATTTTTTAAAATTTTAAATCTCATATTTTACTGCTCCTCTGTCCTATTCCATTTTGTCTTCCTCCTGACCTGTCTTATTTTCATTTTAAATTTCATTCTCTCCCTGTATTCGCCTGGTTTCTAAGCCTGACACTTATTATTTCTCCTC
>VMDR010023093.1:0-15806 GCA_007922815.1 Macrotus californicus | reverse complement strand
TTATTTAAAACTTATCTTCAATTATCTAATATAGCTCAAGAAATTAACTATTATCTATATATTAATGATGATACTCTAATATATACCTCCAGTCAGGACCCTCCTCTCATCCCCAGAATCAGAATACAATTGCCTACTCAAATCTTTATTGATTTCTAAGTGGCATCTCATTCTTAACCTGTCCAAAAATGAATTCCTAATTCTACATCCCAACACCACTAAATCTCCTCCTCTGACATTGTTCTTATTCTCCAGGGCTGAGCCCCAGAACTCTGGAATCCTTTTTAACACTTTCACAACCACCAGCCAATCCATCAGGAAATTGTCTCAGTTTCACCTATTTCCAGAATCACACTACTTCCCAAGTGTCCCACTGCTGCCCCTCTGACCCAGGTCCCAACCATACCAATCCTGGATAATAGCTGTGGCCTCCCTGGGGCCTGTGCTCTGCAGAGCACTCAGTGACTCTTTTAACACATAAATCAGATGCCGTCAAGTTTTTGCTAAAAACTCTGAGTTACAGAACACAGACTCTCCTCTCTTCTCATCTCCAGCCACTTTCTCAGAACTCATTCTATTTTAGCCACACTGGCCTCTTCATGTTATGCAAACATATCATCACCTCTCTCACCTCAGAGCATTTCTACTGTTGTTCCTTTTGCTTAACTGCTCTTTCTTCAGCCAGCCTCATAAATCCCTCTGTTACTTCCTTTGCGTGCATGCTCAAACAACCTAATTGGGAGAAGCTTAACTGTTCCACTCTATAAAACAGAAACCTCTATCTCCCCAACATTTCTGAGTCCTTAAAGTCAGGTTTTTTATTCTCCATAGCACTTATCAACATCTGACACATTCTATATTATTTTATTTTTCTCCCTTATCACCCCACCACTAGAATATAAGGTCCTTAATAGTAGACATTTCTTTTTTCTTTTTGTTAATGTCTCACTTCCAGCACTTAGAAAAATGCCTGGCATATATTAGGAGTATACTTAACATTTAGTGAATAAATGAATGAGTGAAATAATAGGTAAATGAATAATGAGACCATATTAAATAAGGTTATGAATGATATCAACCAAGTGAGTTAGGAAAAGCTTGACGTGTTTGGACCCAAGAGAAATCCACAGAGGCCAGCCTAGTGAAAAAGAAGAAAAAGGCCTCAGGACACCAGTGATGACTCAGGTGCAGACTGATGACCCTGGGACTTGCTCACCAGGCTGAAGAATTTGAATTTTATTTTAAGGAAAATACTAGACCATTAAAAGGTTTATTAAGCAAAGAAGTAATATTTTTTTCTCATCTTCCCCCCAAATTTTACTTTGTCTCCTGAGTAAAATAAAGAATAAAATAGACCAAAGAGAAGAGAGACTATCATAAAGCCTTTGCCATAGTTTGAATGGAACGTGGTGCCCTCCTGGACAAGAGTGGTAGCAGTTGAAGATGAAGAGTAAAGATATATTTTGTAAGTAGAAATAGCAGCAAGTAAGGGAGAAAAAAATTAGCTTGCATAATTAAGATGTAATGCTAATAATCCAAATGGGAAACACAACAGGAAGAGAGATTTTGTGGGCAGAAATCAAATATTTTGTTTAGATGAATTGTATTTGAGATGTTTTTGATGGTTATAGACCCTCTCCCTTCTCAAGACCTGGCTTCACCATTTTTCTTGTAAAAGTAGCCTATGCCTCGGGAAACTACATAGGCACCAGATATTTTGCAAGCACCTCCAAAGTAACAGAACACAAGATCTAAGGTTTAGAATAGCCCATGCTCCCTTTACTTGGAGGTCTAGAACCCAGTATGATAGGAAGTCAATATAGTCTTACAGAGATTTTGTGACTGCACTCAAATGTGAAGCAATTCTGTATGACATAACCCCTATTCCTCCTTTGTCAGCAGATGATGCCCTACCAAGATATTTGACCTAAAGCCAAATGGTTATTACAAAATTCATATTTAATTGCCTTTTCTCTATGTCAGATAACCCTAAATGGTCACCAAAAAAAATGACATCTCCCTTCTTGTATCATAGGAAAATAATGACAGTACATAGGATAACCTCAATTAGGCAGATAAGGATCTCTTTCTTAGTTGTAAATAGAAAAGTTCTTGGCTTCAAGTCATTTCTCCCTAGCCCTACAGTCACATACAGCCAGCTACAAACTATCTGGGGTTCAAAAAAGTAGTTTGGGCTTGAAAAGTAAATTTGAAAATTAAAACAAACACAAAGGAAGCATTTAAAACCATGGAATAAATAAATTATCTGGGAAGGATATGAATAAACATGAGGCACCAGGAGAGAGCTCTGAGCTTCATGGATATGTTGGTTTTGGGTAGAGAGGGAATCCTATAAGGGAGAATGAGATGAAGTTGAAGAAAAAGGGTGAAAGCCAAGTGGAGAATAAGAGAAGCTAGTGTTTTTGATAAAGAGGAAATGCACTATTAAAATAATTTTGCTTTGAGATTAGATAAAAGAATAGAAATCAAGTGTGGCAATATCGGTGATCATGAAAAGAGTAGATTCAGTGATGTGATATGGGAAGGAAACAAATTTATAGTGGTTTAACAAAGGTTTGGATAATGAGAGAGTGAGGGTACCCTACAGAACAAATGCCTCTACTTCTGGTCAAGATGGCTGGCCATGTATGTAAACACGGCTTACCTCCTCACACAACCACATCAAAATTACAACTAAACTACAGAACAACCATTATTCAGAACTGCCAGAAATTGAGCTGAATGGAAGTCCACAACTATAGAATTAAAGAAGAAAACACAACGAGACCAATAGGAGGGGCAGAAGCAGGGAATGAGCTGGTCTCTTGTGTGGTGAATAAAAATCAGGAGGGATACCTTGGGAGTGAGGGATCTCAGCCCCACACCAGGCCCTTCACCCAGATTTCCAGTGCCAGCAAGATAATTCCCCATAACTTCTGGCTGCAAAAATTGGAATGGATTGAGGCTGTGGAAGACAGAATCTGTGGAGTCCCAGGCAGTTGCTCTTAGATGACCCACACACAGACTTACTCAGACTCCTTCCCTTGAGTTCCAGCCTAGGGGCAGCAGCTTATATGTACCAGGAACATATGAGGAGGAAGTAAATTATTTGGCATTAAGGCAAGAGCTGGGGGGGGTCAGCTTTCTTCCAGAGAGAAATGTTGGCAAAGGCCATTGTTCCTTTTCTGAGGTCTCACCCCAGAGAGCTGACAGGTAGGTGCCATATCTGAGACTCCATATCTGCTCACGCTGTATGCCCTGCCCTGGTGATTCCCTGTGGCCCTGTCCCACCCAACTGTCTAGCCCAACCAAGCTTTTCCAATGGATATTCCATACAAATGGCTTGTCGTGGTTCATGCTTCAGATTTTCCTATATTTTCTCAAACATGCAGCATCTGGCTTCAGCAAGCCCCGTACCTCTCCCTAGTAGCCCCAGACCTGGCACCTGCAGCAACCAGCCTTTGTTCACAGCTTGGCCTCACCTCCAAGCTCAGCACAAGTAGCAGGCATCTGCAGATCACTTTGTAGCTTATGCCAGGTCACCCAAGACAGAACACAGGTGGTAAATCACCTTGGCCTGCAACTCCCAGGAGGCCCCAGAGCCTACCCAGTAGGCAGCTATAGATCACATCGGAGCACCACCACCCATCCACCTGCACAAGCGACACACTGAAGGGACAGATTTAGCAGGTACCAGAGTCCTGCTGAAGTATGTCCAGCTCTGTAGAATGGGCCCCTGAGCAGCTGATGTTGCATGGTGTTTGGTGGTTAGTGGTTATAGCCAGTCATTGCAGCAAATTGATTGGCCTGGGTAAATCTCTCCCATTGACTAGTCAACTATAAAAGAAGGGTGAACATAGCTCACACAGGGAGTGCACCTTGAGCACCCAGCTTGGGTGAAAGGGAAAGCTGTGGCACTGTACCCTCCAGAAAACCTTCTATTTTAGGCCACTCTACCAAACTCAAGAGATGCAGCAGCTCTACCTAATATAAAGCAATAAACACAGGGAGGCTGCCAAAATGAGGACACAAAGAAACATGTCCCAAATGAAAGACAAAACAAAACTCCAGAAAAAGAACTAAACAAAATAGAGACAAGCAATCTACTAGATGCAGAGTTCAAAATACCAGTTACAAGGATGTTCAATGAACTTAGTGAGAACCTCAACAGCATAAGTAACATCCAGTCATATATGAAGGATACAGTAATTGAAATAAAGAACAATTTACAAGGAATCATGAGTGAATGAACCTGATAATCAAATCAGGAATTCTGAATATAAAGAGGCAAAAAATATACAATAAGAACAGCAAGAAGAAAAAAGAATCCAAAAAAATGAGAGAATAAGGGGCCTCTAGGACAACTTCAAGTGTACCAACATTCACATCATGAGGGTGCCAGAAGAAGAGAGAGAACAAGAAATCCAGAACCTATTTGAAAACATAATGACAGAAAACTTCCCAAACTCGGTGAATGAAACAGACATACAAGTCCAGGAAGCGCAGAGTCTCAAAAAAGATAAGCCCAAAGATTCCACACCAAGGGTCATCATATTTAAAATGTGAAAGGTTAATAACAAAGAGAGAATCTTAAAGCAACAAGAGAAAAGCAGTTAGTTACCTAAAGGGAATTCCTGTAAGACTGTCAGCTGATTGCTCTAAAGAAACTGCAGGCCAGAAGGGAATGGCAAGAATATTCAAAGTGATGGAAAGCAAGAATGTACAACCAAGATTATTCTACCCAGCAAAGCTACCATTTAATATCGAAGGACAGATAAAGAGTTTCCCAGACAGAAAAAAGCTAAAGGAGTTCATCACCACCAAATCAGTATTATATGAAATATTATAGGGTCTTCTTTAAGAAAAAGAACATCAAAAATATGAACAATTAAATGACAATAAATACATATCTATCAACAACTGGATCTAAAAAACAAAATGAATGAATAAGCAGAACACAAACAGAATCATAGATATAGAGAACATTATGATGGTTGCCAGATGGGATGGGGGTCAGACGGAAGGTGAAAAGGTAAAGGGATTAAGAAGTACAAATTGGTGTTACAGAATAGTAATGGGGATGTAAAGTGCAGATAGGGCATATAGTAGCCAAAGAACTTATGTGTATGGTCCATGGGCATGGACAATGGTGTGGGGTTTGCCTGAGAGAGTGAGTGGGTCTGGGTGGAAGGGGACAAAGAGGAAACAACTGGGACAACTGTTATAGCATAAAAATATAATTTAAGTTAAAAAAGAAAAGAAAATGCCTGACAAAAAATGGATATAAGGAGGAGCAGAGAAGTGCAGCAGTACCTGGAGGGATGTGGAAGTCAAGGAAGTTATTTTTAAGCAAGCATACATTCCAAGAGGTCAGGAGAGAATGCACAGCAGTGCTCAGCAAGCTAAACAGACCCTATAAGACAGTGTTTGCCAAGCAAACACCGAGCACAGTGTGAAGCTATAGCCGGAGGAGACAATAAGATAAATCCACTGGCAGAGGACAGTGTTACGGGCTTTAGGGTTCTGGGCTTGGAAAATGTCCTCTAATAACCTCAGGTAACTTTGAGTCATATATTCTTTGTGGGGAGTTTTGTGTGAAATGTTATCAGATTTTAAGAGACCAGAGAACTATGTATAAAACCATTAGTTACCCCAGTATTTCTGCTACTGATACTTGCTGCTGCTGCTACTGCTAATAATAATAATAATAATAATAATTCTTTATCTGATTCTGTTTATATAGACTCACCATGTGCTTGGAACTGCCCTAAGTACATTACAGATATTAAATCATTTAGTCCTCATTACCTCATAATATCTGAACTCTCTTCTCCTTAAGCCAGATTTCTGAAGACTCAGTCATATAAATATAACAATTATATGGACGGATGATGCTACAAGCTTTGGACATCACACTTCAATCCATTTGGATGGCTCAGGAAAGCTTCTTTTTTTCCTATCCCCTCTCATTAAAAGATGAGCTGGACTCTGCCTGACTCAATGTCAGCGTCACTTTACAGAGAGGAGTAAAGTGCTTCATTTCCCCTCTCACCATCACGATCACCTTCCCCCCCACGTCAGAAAGGAGACTGGCTTCTCTTTTCCATGGTGTTTCTTTCACAAATGTTTTATATCTCATCTGTCGCTGCTTCCTCCAACATCTTGCTTTAATTACCATCTAATTTTAGCTATTAAAAAGCAATTAGAAATATCATTTTTAAATTTAAAATATTTAAATAAATCTATCATTTTAATTTCAAAATGGTTAATTAAATCTTATTAAGTACTTTATAAAAATACAATTCTTCACAATTTTGTATTTAATGTCTTTCTAGTTGCCAAAGGAAAGCATTAGTGATACCACGCTTCATGAAAGTTATATCTAAACCCAGATAAATAAAAATTTAAGAGAAATATGAATTACAAGATATTGTAAAATATTCTATGTTCTGCAACCTACTGTGAATATCTGCTCATTGTGATAGCTTTGGAAACACAAACTGGAACGTGAAATAGATGCTTGGCACTACCTAGAAATGATACTGTGACACTGCGTTCTACAAGAATCTACTGTGTTCATGCTATTTGAGAGAAGCAATTGACAGATAGATTAACCTATCTTTCTCTTAACCTAAGTTCTTTCCCTGTTCTGATCCTCCCCTTACTTTGAAGCAATGCCTATTTCCAAGGTCACTGGTAGCACATCACACAACTTCCACAGCATTTGGATGTAGTTGCCTTTCCAAGACATGAAGAAAAATATTACCCTAGGGTGGGAGTAAGAATAGTGAGAAGATTAGATATTTGGGATTATAGGAGTACAAACATTAAATGCTAAATTCTGAGTGGAAGAAAATCCTATGTACACTTTACAATGGATGTGTACCTATAATTAAGATTACTTACAGTATTCTAAAGTACAGGGCTCTAGAAAAGGGTCATCTGGGCTGTATCCAAGGGAGTCTTGCTCAAGATAGAAACTATCATGTAGGAAAATTGAATAAATGTACATTTCTTTCATGGCAAAATTCATGGCTTTACAATATATACAGTACATATTGCTATAAATTGTACATATTTTACCAACTTTATTGGTAAACATTTACTTATAAATCGGATTACTTATAAATCATTTGCTTACTAAAACATGGAATTGGGTCTCCACTGATGACTGCAGTCTTAACAAAAGGTCTGTCTGCGGCACAGAACACAAAAGAGTGTGGGAAACGGTGCGTCATTTCTGAGAAGGTTGCACTGGGATCGAGCACACTTATTAGACGACCACACGCCGAGGGCAACAACACCCTCAAGTGATTTGCAAGAGAGTGGTTCAAAAGATAATTAGACACAAATAGCAAATCCAAAGATATTACTCATGTAATATGTGCATTTTTTCCTCCTTTTCTCATTTTTTCTTCTTTAGATGAACAATTCCCAATGGTAAATGTATAAAAGCAAAAGCTCTTTAACCGTTAAGTTTTCTGATGGCTATTACTTGTATGCAGTTGATATCCAAGGAAAAATGGTGCTATTAAACTAAATTTTAAGTAAAAGCACATTACAGTAGAAATAAGACCCTCCAGAGGATAATTTTACGAGACCATTATTGCACGGTAGCTTGGGCAGTTGAACTCGCGTGAAACAAATGGCCCTATAAAACAAGTCCCAAAGTGGCCTATTGTTTAATTAAATTCATATACAAAGCATCCCTCTGCCTGGACATGTGTACATTCATATATTCAATGTATTTTAAAACTCAGTATGAAAAATATGACCTCATAAAGATTCAAAGGGTTAGACACCACTTCAAAGCCAAAGAACTCCTTGAAGCAGTATTTTACACAGAACAGTGACCTGTAAAATAACTGCTTTTTGTCCTTAACACAGTGAGAACAGTTGGCTTGATGAATACAGCGTGTGTAAGTTTTCGTCTATAAAGATATGCCGCAGTCTATATGAAATGCTTACATCAATGCAAGTACTGCTAATTCTTTCATCTCCCATTTCATCAAAATGGAAGCATTTCTAAAGAAGCCAGGGTGTGCCCAGGAAGAGATAACAAGATCCATGGCCCAGTCCTTCAACTAAAATGTGTCTGCTTAGAAGAATGTTAATTCACTAAATGCAAATAAAGTAAGACATGTTTTTTGCCTTGAATGTAAAATTGTTTTACTACATCGTATCACTCTATGCTTGTTTCATGAACCACCTGCATGTGGATAACAGCCCTCCAGGAACAGAGCGCAGTCCAGTCTGTTCACTATCCTAAAAAAATCTGAGAGCCATCTGGCATTAAATGTGTTCAGGGAAGATGGAAGCAAGGGAGTAAAGTGAAGAGACATTTTTCAAAGCAGATTACCAATTAATTTTAAGATTTTGGGTCTGCAAATGTTCTGTAAGTATCAAAATTTCACACTAACTGAGAATGAATAATTTTAGCCTCTTTATGTTCACCTGCTCTTTTGGGAAATTCCTTAATAACTTCTATTTAATGCATACCCCAAGGAAAGATGGGAAACAATGTATAAAGTCTAGAGAAGACATATAGGTGATTCAAAAACATAGAAGTTAAATGAGATCAATGTTTATGTGTGTTCTAAATTTGGGTGAAATTCTCTGGACTTATAAACAGAAAAATGAGAAAAGCTTGTACTAGTTGGAAGAATCTTTGTTCCCAGACACTACGAATGTCCTGCTTAAGAAAAGTAATCAAAAAAATAACTTTTATTTGTTAAGTGCTCACTGGGTCCCAGGCTCCATGTGAAGCATTTTACACTGCTTATCTCATTGTAATCCTCATGACTGCTCTGTGGAGGTGTTCTTAGTTTAACAGTGAAGAAACTATTGTACCCAGACATTAAACAACTCGCTTACAATTACAGTTAGTTAGTGAGTGACAGAATTAAAATTCAACATTTTTTTCACTGACATGATAGCCATCTTTTTAACCCCTACGCCTCTGCTGCCAACTCTAATATCAGGTCATGCACCTTGATCTGGCCACAGGGAGAACCTTGGCAATGTACCTAGAACCTCACAGAGATAGCTAAATTTTGGTCATTTGCACACACACACACACACACACACACACACACACACAGGTTTAGAGATACATTCTGAATATTTGCCTCAACAAAGGTAACTATATAATCCAAAAATGTCCAACCCTATAGTTGTAAAGAAGTATTTATATATCAGAAGAGGTTTGTGTTTAGAATCATGGGTGTCTGCCTGAGTCATTATGTTCATGGAGAGATTGAGTACAGGACCTTTCCTCCCAGCCAGACCTCTAAGGGTGATAACTGAGGAGAGGTCACAGAACCACCAACCCTTCATGCCACCCCCTGTACAACCCTGAGCAGACTCTGAGACTCCAACAGCAGAAAGAAGCTCCCTGTCTGACGGAAGAGCATGCGTTACTGTCATGGCCCTTTTCTCACTTCCACTGCAGTCACCCTCTTCTGGAACACCACAGCTAAAGATTAAGGGGCAGACCCAGTGTGTGCGAGCAGATGTTGCTATTGACTTGCAAAAGGAAAGCGCCCATCTTCAAAAGCACGGCATAGGGAGCTCTACATAATGTTTGCCAAGCACTCACATGACTTTACAGCCACTTTGCGAGCAAAGTCAATGTTTACACTGGATAAATAATGACAATGAGGCCAGAGGATCTTTATGTGGTACCCACCACTAAATGTCACACCCCAACAAATACAGAAACATCACATCATCCTGGAGATTATGAGCAGCCCTGATGAGATAAAAAAGTTTGGGTGAACAATTCTCAAAGTCCACAGCTCTCCTAACAACTATTTCCACAGAAAATTCAGGGGAAGAGGGATCGATCTCTGTTTGCACTTGGAAAATGTTATTCAAAATACTTATAACAAGAATATCTAAGAGAGGATATCTGGATTCTTGTTTCTCCACATCATCATTTCTATGCCTCTAGTTTACCATTTTAGCACAAAAAGAAACCATGAGATACAATAACATTATGTACGTACTTCAGAAATTTAAATTAATCTTATAGTAGGATTTGAATCCCTTCAGGCCTCAAATTGAAGGGATGCGGCACTGATGCTTTAAAGAATTTTGTTCCGCCACTGTTCCATAATACTGAGATTTTGAAGATGTTTTAAGTATTTTTAAATAAAAATCTTTCCTGACATGAAGTATACTTCAGTTTTACCCCTTGAATTTTTTCAAAGAAACCCATTTTAAGATCCATATATTCAACAAATATACATCAAATGCCCGCAAAATAAATACAAGACATTTTTCTGTGGTATGTCAGAAGACATCAGTGTATATAAGCAGGTATTCTTGATGTCAAAGAAAACTTACTGTGAGTAACAAAGATAAAACAAATAACCAAAGCTAAGATGATAAACAGCCCAAGGGAAGTGCTATTTGAATGATAAAAACTAAATACTTAAGAGAATTTCAGATTTGAATGTGGCTTCAAAATTTCTTAATGACCTTATAAACCCTCAACTGTGACCAAATTCAAGGCACTTGAGATAAGGAAGGCTTTTTGTTTTAAAGGTCCTAGGATGTAAATTTCTTGGTATTTCTTGGCTTAAAAGGATCATCTCTGGCTCAATCTACAGGATAATGAAAGAAACCAGCCAGTAAACTGTTTACTATTAAATGACTTTGATTCAGTTACATCGTAATGCATCGTTGTTCTTTGTCAAAACACCAAAGATAAAAAATATTAACAGAAAAGCTCTCTTAATATGTTAAGTGTGTGTCAAAAGGAAATCTATTGGAACGTTTGCTTTGAGCATTTTTGATTTATTTCATTAACATTGTTTTTCAAGTTATGTATCTATGCCTGGAATAGAAACACTTGAGTATTAAATTCTGAAAGTAAGTAAAATGATAGTCACCTGACATAAAACACGAACTCCCTGCTTTTGACACACATTTTACAAAGCACTGTGGATGAAAAACCAGGTTCTATCAAAAGTAACCTCACAAGGTGATTTGATCATAAATTTCTGTTAGGTCATGGTGGGTAGTCACGCCCCAGGCATGTAACTCACTAGGAAAAGGTTTACCTTTGCCTTAAGCAATACCTGCCCATTGTTTCTGTACATCTAGGTTAACACACCTTTGAAATGAGCCATAACCACTCTCAAGAGAGCACGTAACCTTGTTAACTAACTATCCTGTAATCCCATCCCCACCTTGCTTTCTTCCATGTCCTTGTAAACTTCCTTACAGTCCCTCAATTTCAAATACATAAAAGAGTAGCAAAAAGGTTATTTTCTGGAGTATTTGAGATCTTGCTCCCTACCATGTGTCATCAGTTTGGCTCAAACTAAGTCTTATAAAAATTCTCCACAGGTTTGGACATTTCTTCTTTTTTAAAATTTCTGTTGTATTTTTTCCATTACCATTTAGTCCTCTTATACCCACCTCCCCCCAGCAATCACACTGCAGTCCATGTCCATGAGTCCTTTTTCCTTTCTGTTCAACCCCTCCAATCCTTACCTTCCCCTCCGCCACTCCCACACTAGCTGTCAACTAGCTGACACTCTGTAAGCTCTGAGAAGAAAAGAAATGAGTCCACTGTGCATCAGTTTCATCAGGGCACCCAGTGGTTCATTCAGTACCTATATTTTGAATGAACAAAGAATAAATAATTGGGCACTCTTCTGAATTTGGATATTGGTGGATATTCTTAAATTTTAGCTAGATACAATAAATAAAGGAAGAATGATACTATGTTACCCACCATAAATATTTTGGAAGTCTACTACTGTCCATATTAGGAAGGGTTGTTTTAGGTCTACGTGATAATTAACTCAACCCAAATTCAAACAAAATTGAGAATTTATCAACACAAAATTGGAAAGCCCAGGGATGCTGTTGACTTGAAGTAAGATTTGATCCTGTCTTCAGCACATAGCAATATAATACTTAACAAAATCAAGAATATTCATCTGTATGATGTATCCCAACTTGCTATACTAGTGCTTGTCACATAGTAGATGCTCAAGAAATAGTTGTTGAATAAATGAAGAACCAAATTCTGTCTCTCAGATAAATTTTCCAATATGATGTTGTGGCAGAGAGAATAATTACCCCCAAAGATATCCACAACCCAGTCTTCCAGACCTATGAATATATTGCCTGACATTGTAAGAAGAACTTTACAGATATCTTGAGATTATGAGATGGGGAGATTATTCCGATAGGCCCAATCCACTCACATATGTATTTAAAATCAGAGGACCTTTCTCAATCATAGTCAGAGAAATATAACATTAGGACAAGACAACCTGCTGTTGCTGGCTTTAAAGATCCATGCTTGGGGAAGAACAGGCTCATGTGATTGAGAGGCCATCAAGTGGAAAAGAAACTGCAAAGGAAGTAGTAGGTTATGTTACCCAATGAAAAGGAAGGGGCATCTTCATGGTTCTTGACATCTTAGAGGGAAGACAATTTATACATAGGACAGAGTACAAGTTCAAAACAGTTGTTATAAACAATGATAACTATCCAAACTAAAGAAGGAAAGAAATACTGTTGGCCCGACATGTCAATGAAGTGTGTAGAGTAAAACTTAAAACGGATTTTGAAGATTACAGGAAAATAGAAAAGAATAAAGACTTAGGGAGGGCATTCTAATTATAAATCATGATAAGAATGTGTCTTCATAGAAAATGTAAAGAGACGAGGCCATTTTGAATCGAATGGGGACTCCAAGAAGGGTGAATGAGAAACAGAAAGAAGTCATCAAGGTACTGGTTTCAAAAGTTGTGTACAAATGTGTAAGAGAAGATTATTTTATAAGACAATATACAAAGTAAAAATATACCTCTGTAACTTCATTACATATTAAAGTTAGAAAACATTTATGGCTTCTGACTTTGTCCATCTTTTTAAAATTTTACCAAAAGACTATTTCCCCAAAATGTAAATGTTCCAAACTGCTGTGTGGATCCAATGTGATGAGTACAGAAATTCAAAGATGCAACCCTTGCTTACAGAATTGGAAATACCATTGTGGAAAGGCCTGGTAGACTTAAGGGAATCTATGTAATTTAAGAGAAATGTTGATGTTAAGCCTATAAAATATGTGAATCCTCCTTTTGCTTCTTAGGGTAACTTGTCAAATCATCTCATGTTTAATTCTGATTTTCTTCTTCAAGGAGAAAAATCTAACTGGAGCTTCAGCTTCCTATTTGCCACCAACAAAATTATTGGTATTTTCCATCAACTACGCACCATCAATCCCCCCACTACACATTTCCTCCAAATATTTTTAAGGTATTCAGCTCTGATTTTATTTGTAAAAGGAACAGTTAAATCTTCTGTAAGTCTCTATCTACTGTCTGATTCCTCTTCTTCCCTTCTCAGGCAAGCATCTTAAAAAAAGAAAAAACCTTGCTTCCCATTTAGTCTTTGATTTGCTGCCCTGTTACGCTGCCTCCAACCTTCCAAAGAAACTGTTCCTGGAGAAGGTACAATGACCTCAGCTCCTCCCATTAGTTCTCATTTATTTCACCTTATTCATGCGTCTGTGCTAAACAACTTCCTCACAGAGGCCTTTCTTGTGCCACTTGCTCTGCTCCCTTATCCTGCTTTACTGTTCTTCAAACTACCCTTCCTTCACTAGAATTATATGATTCAGTCACTCGGTTGAGTGTGACTCCCTGTCAGCGTGTTACATCCAGAACAGCAGGACTAGGTCTGCTCTTATCCATATCCCAAGGCACAGAGCCATCCATGCCCTAAGCCAGCAGATGCTCACCAAATATCTGTTGAATTGTTTTTAGTATCCAGGTGAAACTCTGCAGCTTTGACCTACTTTAATACAAATTAATAACCTCTTTCTGTTTCAACCACGCTTCTCCCATAACTTCAGTGACGTTAGTCCTCAGTGCTTCTTCTCCTGCATCTGTGCCCCATCCTTCCCATCCTAATGCAGAAGCTTCCTTCCTTAACTCGTCTCTGTAAGGTTTGGGCCTCAGTTGTCTTCCTTGTTTACTGCCTTGACCTTCTTACCATGTGATATTATTTGCTTCCATGACTTCAGTTACTACATGTTCCACGACAACTTTAAAGTGATGTGTCCACTCTAGACCTCTCTCTTGGGTTCCAAACAAATGGCTCAGGTGGTTACTGATGTGTCCTATGGAGACAGGAAACTAAACAATCCTTCTCTCCTCTCCAAGGTACATCTTGTGTCTTCAATTTGTATTTACTGATTCTTAATTTAGGTCACCACCCGTTTTTTTAGCAACTCCAGGCATTACACCTTTTCAATTCTAGCTCCTCAGTAGCTCCCGACCGCAAACGTTTTCCTCTCTCCCTGCTGAAATGTCTATAGCTCAGGCTTTCATTATTTCTCACCTGGATTCTTGCCACAGACTTCTAATTGGTGTCTTTGCCTGTAGTCATGCCCAAAGTCCTAATCAATTTGGCATATTTGTTTTGAGAGTGAGAGTTTAAAACTTTGAGACCTCCTAATATAAAAGACCTGTGGTGGTATCTTCCTTATTCATCACCCCCACTGCTGCTAAGCACATGTCCAGTGCTTTTTTTCATCTGTGACTTTATGCCTGCTGTTGCCACTGTCTCCGATGTTTTACCCCTCATTTCCTCTTTGCCTGTGTCTTTCACACCCTAACTGAAATATTGCTTCCTGCAAGTTTCTTCTGACTGCCACCTGCTCCCAATACCCAAAGCACATTAGGCAGCACTCTAATTCCTACAGCTCCCTTTCCTTCTGGTCATAGGTTCTTTGTACTCAAATTAACAGTTTATTCAAATTATGACTTACTTGCCTGTCATCTTATATTGATGAGGTAATACTAGTTGTTAAGATACACCAGCCTACAATTTTAGTATTTTACACAATAAAGGTTTATTTCTCATTCATAAAAGCCCTGTCAAAAACAAAACTCAAGTAGCCAAGGCTGTTTATGCATAAACTTGGGTAGAAGAACCCGTTTCAAAGGTGTCAGAAAGTAACTTGTAAAGATGCAAAGGAGAATACTGAAAGAATTTCTGAGTAGCAAGTGTTTTAGTAAAATGATAATTTGGAAGTGGAGGAGACTCCCTGGTTGTCTTCAAATGTGTTCGGAAGCCTTTTGTTGTCTGGAGGAGGGACAGGTGGTGGTTTATGGGTATCTCAAAAGAGGAAGGGGTTGCTCAGTGTCAGGTCTGTAGGGTTTTTTGTGTCTGGTCATTTCTTGCAACAAGTGGAGGTTGAGGGAGTCCTTTTTGTGGCTGAACTGTCATCGTGGTCTTTAGGGGGATGGCTGTCATGGCGGAAAAGTTCTCAGTCCAAGCAGTTTTCCTCGTAGGTGAGTGTCTTTCTTCTGTTGTGGTGACCCGGAGATCTTGGCTCCTTCCTTTCATGGCCCTGCCATCCTCGAGGTTCAATGAGCAGATGAGGAAAGCAGAACTACACTTCTTACAGTTCCCAAATAGGAACCAATGCACATCATTTCTGTTTATGCTCCACAGGCAAACTCTAGTCCTATGGCGATACCCGGATACTAAGGTGCTGAGAAGCGCCGCCCTCATTGGGCAGCTGTCTCCCAGGAGCTCCTTCACACGATGGAGGCAGAACATAAGCTCTGAACAGCTCCTTGTACCATCTCTACCACCCACCTCCGCCAGATTTTGAGTGGTAAAGAGAGATGCTATGTATTTCTTTTGCTTCACAGAGGGATAATGCTGCATATTAAATGCTTTAAAAAATGGCTCTATCAGCCGTAAACTCAGAATCACTAAAATTGGTTCTTCCTACACCTGAAGATTTACTGAAGCAAACTGTGGTT
>VMDR010023092.1:0-15814 GCA_007922815.1 Macrotus californicus | reverse complement strand
AGGGGGAGGTTAAGAATAGTATAGGAAATGTAGAAGCCAAAGAACTTAATATATGACCCATGGACATGAACTAAAGAGGGGGAATGTGGGTGGGAAGGGGTGTGCAGGGTGGAGGGGAATAAAGGGGGAAAATGGGACAACTGCAATAGCATAATCAATAAAATAAAAAATGTTTTTATTGACATGTTATTGACATACATTATATCAGTGTTAGGTGTGTCACATAATGATTTGATGTGTGTATATATTGTGAAATCATCACCATGATAAGTTAGTTAACATCATTACCGCACGTAGTTATAAAAAATGATTTTTCTTGTGATGAGGACTTTGAAGATTTACTCTCAACAACTTTAATATACAATACAGTATTATTAACTATAACCACATGCTCTACATTACATCTTCACGACTTATTTATTTTATAACTGGAAGTTTGTACCTTTTGACCACTTTCACCTGTTTTGTCCATACTCCACCCCCTAACACCCTGCTTCTGGTAACCACCAATCTGTTTTCTCTACCTATGAGATTTTTGTTTATTTCTTTTTATTTTTTCTTTTCCACATTTTTTTATTGTTCAAGTACGCTTGTCTACGTTTTCCCCGCACCACTCCCCCCAACCCCAGCCATACCCACATCCCACCCTTGATCCTACCCTGCTTTGGTTTTGTCCATGTGTCCTTTATACAAGTTCCTGACAACCCCTCCTCCTTTTCCCCCCATTATCCCTCTCCCCCACTCTCCTCTGGTCACTGTCAGTTTGTTCTTTATTTCAATGCCTCTGGTTATGTTTTGCTTGTTTGTTTTGTTAACTAGGTTCCACTTATAGATAAGATCATATGGTATTTGTCTTTTACCACCTGGCTTATTTCACTTAGCATAATGCTCTCTAGTTCCATCCATGCTGCTGCAAAGGGTAGGAGCTCCTTCTTTCTCTCTGCTGCGTACAATTCCATTGTGTAAATGTACCATAGTTTTTTGATCCACTCATTTACTGATGGGCACTTAGGTTGCTTCCAGCACTTGGCTGTTGTTTGTTTCTTTTTAGGTTCCATGGATAAGTGAGATCATATGTTATCTGTCTTTATTTGTCTGAGTTATTTCACTTAGCATAATCCCTTTAATGTTCATTCATGTTGTTGTAAATGGCAGGCTTTTCTTTCTTTTTATGGCCAAATAATATTTCATTATATACATGTACTTTATTGTCTTTATTCATTCATCTATTGATGGACATTTAGGTTATTTCCATTTCTTAGCTCTTATAAATAATGCTGCTATGAACAAGGGAGTGCAGATATCTTTATGAGTTAGTGTTTTTGTTTCCTTCAGATAAATACCCAGAAGTGGATATTTTTAATTTTCTGAGGAACTCCCATACTGTTTTTCATTTGTGACTACATCGATTAACTTTCTCACCAACAGCACACAGGGGTTCCCTTTTTCTCTGCATCCTTGGCAACACTTGTTACTTCTTATCTTTTTGATGATAGCCTTTTTAACAGGTATGATGTGATAGCTTATTGTGGTTTTGATTTATATTTCCCTAGTGATTAGTGATTATTGATGTTTTTGACCTTCTGTATGTCTTCTTTAGAAGAATGTCTATTCACATGCTCTGTCTATTTTTTAAATTGGATTTTTTAAAAAAGCTGTTGAGTTTTATGAGTTCTTTATGTATTTTGGATATTAATGTCTTATCAGATACGTGATTTGCGAATATTTTTTGTAGGTTTTCTGTTCATTCTGCTGATGGTTTCCTTTGCTGTGCAGAAGCATTTCACTTTGATGTGGTCCCACTTGTTCATCTCTGCCTTTGCTGCCTTTGATTTTGTCACCAATACTGATGTCCAGGAGCTTTTCCTCATGTTCTCTTTTAGGAGTCTTACATTTTCAGGTCTATGTTCAAGTCTTTAATCCATTTTGAGTTAGTTTTTGTGTATGACTTAGAACAGGGTCTAGTTTTGTTTTTTGGATGTGACTGTCTAGTTTTCCCAACACCATTTATTGAAGAGACTATCCTTTCCACAATGTATATTCTTGGCTCCTTTTTTCTAAATTAATTGACCATATAGGCATGGGTTTATTTCTCGCTCTTTATTCTTTTCTGTTGATACATACGTCTGTATTTATGCCAGTACCATACGGTTTGATGACTCTATCTTTGCAGTATACAAGGTGGGGCAAAAGTAGGTTTATAGGTGCAAGTACACAAAACAGAGTTTATTCTTGTGTTATTATTTATTAATTATTATATCATTTTCCATATGAACAGTTGTATACCTACTTTTGCCCCTCCTGTAGTTTAAATTCAGGAAGCATGGTGCCTTCAGCTTTGTTTTTTTCCTCAAGTTTGCTTTAGCTTTTTGTGGTCTTTTGTGGTTATATACAAATTCTAGCATTGTTTGTTCTTTTTTTTTTTAAGGGCACTTTAGCTTTATGGAAAAAATGAGCAGAATGTACAGATAGTTCTCATATGCCCCCATGACTCTACCCCCTATCAGGTTTCCCTTAATATTAACATTTTTTCAAAGATGTGGTACATTTGTTATAATTGAACGTTCAATATTGACTAAAGTATACAGTTTACATTCCGGTTCATTCCTTGTGATGTACAGTTCTATGGTTGGTTTAGTTTTTTATGATTTTAGATCATTAATTTATTTTCTTTATGTTTTTATTGTTGTTCAAGTACAGTTGTTTCCATTTTCCCCCCACCATTTCTCCCCACCCCACCCATTCCTGCCTTCCACCCTTGAACCTACCTTCCTTTGGCTTTGTCCATGTATCCTTTTTACATGTTGCTTGTGGACCTTCCCCTATTTTCCCTCATTATCCTTCTCCCCTCTCCCCTCTGGATACTGTCAGTTTGTTCTTCATTTCAATGTCTCTGGTTATATTTTACTTGCTTGTTTGTTTTGTTGATTAGGTTCCACTTACAGGTGAGATCATATGGTGTCTTTCATGGCCTGGGTTATTTCACTCAGCATAATGATCTCCAGATCCATCCATGCAGTCACAAAGGTTAGAAGTTCCTTCTTTCTTTTTGCTGTATAGTATTCCATTGTGTAAAGTGTACCATAGTTTTCTGATCCACTCATTTACTGATGAGCACTTAGGTTGCTTCCAACACTAGGATATTGTTAATTGTGCTGCTATGAACATTGGGGTGCATAGGTTCTTTTGGATTGGTGTTTCAAGGTTATTAGGATATAATCCTAGCAGTGGAATTGCTGGGTCAAAAGGCAGTTGTATTTTTAGCTTTTTGAGGAAATTCCATACTGTTTTCCACAGTGGCTGCACCAGTCTGCATTCCTACCAAGAGTGCACTAGGGTTTCCTTTTTTCTGAAACCTTGTTAGCACTTGTTTGTTGATTTGTTTATGATGGCCATTCTGACCAGTGTGAAGTGGTATCTCATTGTGGTTTTAATTTGCATCTATCTAATGGCTAGTGATGCTGAGCATCCTTTCATATGTCTCTGGGCCCTCTGTATGTCTTCCTTGGAGAATTGTCGGTTCAAGACTTTTGGCCATTTTTTAATTGGATTGTTTGTCTTCCTGGAGTGGAGTCCTGTGAGTTCTTTATATATTTTAGAGATCAAACCCTTGTCCAAAGTCTCATTTGCAAATATATTTTTTCTTATGGTTGGTACCGTTTTCATTTTGCTGATGTATTCTTTCAAAAAGCCGTACAGGAGCTTTTTAATTTGATGAAGTCCCATTTGTTTATTCTTTCCTTTATGTCCCTTGCTTTGGGGGACATATCAGTGAAAATATTGCTGTGTAGAATATCTGAGATTTTCCTCCCTATGTTCTCCTCTAGGACTTCTTTGGTGTTATCACTTATATTTAAGTCCTTTATCTATCTTGAGTTTATTTTTGTATATGGTGTAAGTTGGTGGTCGAGTTTCATTCTTTTGCATGTAGCTGTCCACATCTCCCAACACCATTTGTTTTGAAGAGGCTATTTTTGCTCCATTTTATGCTACTGTGCCCTTTGTCAAATATTAATTGACCATAGAGACTTGGGTTTATTTCTGGGCTTTCTATTCTATTCCATTGATCTATGTGTCTGTTCTTATGCCAGTATCTGGCTGTTTTGATTACTGTGACCTTGTAATATATTTTGATGTCAGGTATTGTGATTTCTCCCTACTTTGTTCTACTTTCTCAAAATTGCTGTGGATATTTGGGCTCGTTTATGGTTACATATAAATTTTCGAAATGTTTATTCTATATCTGTGAAATATGTCATTGGTACTTTAATAGGGATTGCATTGAATCTATAAATTGCTTTTGGTAGTATGGACATTTTGATGATGTTAGTTCTTCCAATCCATGAGCATGGTACATGCTTCCATTTGTTTGTATCTTCCTTAATTTCTTTCTTCAGTGTCGTGTAGTTTCCTGAGTACAGGTCTTTTACCTCCTTGGTTAGGTGTATTCCTAGGTATTTTATTTTTCTTGTTGCTGTATCAGATGGGATTTTTTTCCTGATTTCTGTTCTGATATTTCATTGTTGGTGTACAAAATCCCTTTGATTTCTGATTTTTGACTTTGTATCCTGCTTGTATGCCAAATTCATTTATTAGGTTAAGTATTTTTTTGATGTAGTCTAGGATTTTCTGTGTGTATTATCATGTCATCTGCCAAGAGTGACAGTTTTGCTTCCTCCTTTCCAATTTGGATGCCTTTTATTTCTTTTTCTTGTCTGATTGCTGTGGTTAGGACTTCCAATAGTATGTTGAATAGAAGTGGTGAAAGTGGATATTCTTGTCTTGTTCCTGACCTTAGTGGGAAAGGTTTTAGTTTTTGCCCATTGAGTATGATGTTGGCTGTAGATTTCTTGTATGTAGCCTTTATTATGTTGAGGTATGCTCCCTCTACTCCCACACTGCTGAGTGTTTTTATCATAAACGGGTGCTGTGCCTTATCAAATGCTTTTTCTGCATCTATTGATATGATCATGTTATTTTTGTGTTTTTTTATGTGTTTTATTACATTTATTGATTTGCAAATAGTGTACCATCATTTCATCCCTGGGATGAATCCACTTGATCATGGTGAATGATCTTTTTAATGTATTGCTGGATGTGGTTTGCCAATATTTTGTTGAGGATTTTCACATCTATGTTAATCATTGACATTGGCCTGTATTTTCTTTCTTTGTTATGTCTTTATCTGGTTTTGGGATTAGATGATGGTGGCTTCATAAAAATAGTTTGGGAGACTATCCTCTTCTTGGACTTTTTGGAATAGTCTGTGAAGGATAGAGGTTAGCTTTTCCTTAAATGTTTTGTAAAATTCTGTGAAACCATCTGGTTCAGAGCTTTTATATGCTGGGATGTAGGTCTTTTGTTCTGAGGTGGGTCTCTTGTAGGCAGCATATGTGTGGGTCATGATTTCTTATCCATTCAGCTACTATATGTCTTTTGATTGGAGCATTTAATCCATTTTCATTGAAGGTTATTATTGATAGGTACTTTTTCATTGCCATTTTACTCCCTTCTTCCTGTGTTCCTCTCTCTCTCTCGTTCTTTTTCTTCTTAAAGCAGTCCCTTTAGCATCTCTTGCAGTGCTGGTTTGGTGGAAGTATATTCTTTCAGGCTTCTTTTGTCTGAGAAGCTCCTTATTTGGCCTTCCATTTTAATTGCAAACCTTGCTGGATAGAGTAGTCTTGGTTACAGGCCTTTGATTTTCATTACTTTGAATATTCCTTGCCATTCCCTTCTGGCTTGTAGTGTTTCTCTTGAGAAGTCAGCTGCTAGCCTTATTAGACCTTCCTTGTATGTTATTTCCTGTTTCTTCCTTGCTGCCTTTAAGGTTTTCTGTTTATCTTTGAATTTGCCATTTTAATTATGATGTGTCTTGAAGTGGGCCTCTTTGGGTTCTTGATTGGGACTCTCTGTGTTTCCTGGATTTGTGTGACTTTTTCTCTCATCAAGTTAGGAATGTTTTCCATCATTACTTTTTCAAACAGGTTTTCTATCCCTTGCTCTTCTTCTCCTTCTGGTATCCCTATTATATGGATACTATTCCGTTTCATGCTGTCCTGTAGTTGCCTTAACACCTCTTTGTTCTTTCTGAGTCTTTTTTCCTTTTCTTGCTCTTTCTTAGAGTTTTTTTCTACCTTGTCTTCCAGCTCACTGATTTGATCCTCTGCTTCATTGAGCCTGCTTTTGATGCCTTCTACTTTGTTCTTCAATTCAGAATTTTATTCTTTATTTCCTCTTGGCTCCTGTTGATAGTTTCTATGTCCTTTTTCATGCTGGTGTAATTCACACCTACAGTAAGTTCCTTGTAGCATCCCTGTAGTTTTTGGTTATTCTCACTGAGCTCATTGAGTGTCCTTATAATCATTGTTTTGAGCTCAGTATCTGATAGTTGGCTTGCATCTGTTTCATTTAGCATTCTTTCTGAGGATTCCTCCTTTCCTTTTGTTTAAGGGGTTGTTTCTTTGTTTTCTCATTATTGATGAGACTCTTCTTGTTTACCTCTGCTTCTTAAATTGATCTGTTTTGACTCCCTGAGTTTGTGGTGTGAGCTTCAATGGTAGGAGACCTGCGAGATTCAGTGGTGCAGTCTTCCTTTATCTCCTGAACTTGATGCTCTTGAGGATACCCTTAATGACATTTATGTTGGTTCTCTGAATGTAATTGGGTTTTGTTTGTTGTTGGGTTGTTCTTTGGTGGGTCCTTCCCTCTAGCTGGTTAACTGAGGGTCACTCCATCCACCATGTCTTGTCTGCTGTTGTGCAGGTGCTGCCCAGGGAACAACCCACACCCACAAAAATAACTCCCCCTGCAATCCCACTATCAACAGCAAATGAAGCAGTATTAATTAGGGTGTAAGGGATTAAGACTGTTATAAGAAAGGAGAGAGATAAAGTATAGTGTAAAATCTGGTGACTTAATATGGATAAACTTGATGGACAGGAAATGAATGTTAAAAAGCTATGCAGGAAAGAAAATATCGCTAATTATGGAGAAGACGATGGTGGATTTCATCTCAGTCACCTCTAGTATTTACCACTGTTTTCTCTTTCTGGATCCGCCTCTGGTGATGTCAGATGTTGACCCTGTCTGACCTTAGGCAGCCTGCTCCAAGAGTGCGAGGGATCTACTCTCTGTGGCTGTCTCCTTCAGTTGTTAATCCAGTTACTCTGCACTCAGTAGTCAGGCTGAAGCACCACAGAGCTGGGGCAGAGTCCCTCCTGGTGTTAGGGCTATTGTTTTCCCTCAGGCTGCTGCCTAGATGGGGGTGGTCTGCCTGCGCAGGATGGCTGCTGCTGTCTGGGGGATGACTCAGCAGTGGGATCCTGGCATCTACTCTCTCAGCTCTCTCCCCAAAGCTTCTGTCCTCAGGCTCTCCTCAGGTGTCTCTAGCCCACTCTGGCCCCACCTTTGCTGGAGCTCAGGGTAAATGGGTGTAAGTGAAAATTTGTGTGTTGGCCCTTTAAATGGGTCTTTGCATCTTCAGCTGTCCATCTCTGGCAGAGAGCGACCCTGTCGCTTTTCGCCAGCACCAGTGGTTGTCTGTATACTTTTTGGTCTCTGGTGCTCTAGGTTGGGGATCCCAGCTTAGGGTTTAGACTCCACACTTCTCAGGGGGATCCACTTGTTGCTTAATTATCCCTCCGGTGCTGCCACCTGTGGGTGCCCAGCCTGCTCTCTCAGTCTCCACTGTACTCCTTACCAGTCACTTAGTTAGTGCTGAAGCTGATTCTTTTGTCTGTCAGAGGTTATAAAGCTTCTCGCTTGCTATTTTTTCAGTTGTTTGTTCCAGGCGACTTCTCCAGAACTTAGTCTATTGGTCCTGGGAGGACTCTAGTGGGCCTTCCATGCCCTCCTCCACCATCTTGCCTGTCCTGTTTGTTCTATTCTTTAGCCTTTCGAAGACCTCCCTCAAGCTGCGTACTGGGAACTGTACTATTCCTAAAAGAGTTTTACTCATCTTTTCCTATTATGGTGTTTAGAATTCTTTTTTTTTTTAATGTGTTAGATTAAAATTGCCATGGAGAAAAATAGGTGAGAGGGAATGTTTACATTCCATTGTAGCTCCTCAGCCTTTTCATGTGGACATTCTTCCATTCATTTTGCCACTAAATGTTTTTCTAAATTTATTTTATTGTATTGTAATTTTCCATCACCATTTATCCCCCCATACCCTCTTGTACCTCCACCCCGCCCCCCACAATCACCTTGTCCATGAGCTCTTTCTGTTTTTTTCCTTTTTTGATGCATTCTCCATCCCCATCCCCAGAGCTGTCATCCTGCTCCCATCTCTGAGCCTGTCTGTGTTTTGCTTGTCAGTTCAGTGTGTTCATTAGATCCCACACATGAGTGAGATCATGTGGTACCTGTCTTTCTCCGACTGCCTTGTCTCACTTAGCACGATGCTCTCAGTTCTGTCCATTATGTGGCAAAGGGTAAAATTTACTTCTTTAGATGTTTAACCCAAGTGAAAAATTTTTATTGTGGTTATATTTGTTAATCATTTGACTTAATTGCGCTTTACTGAGCCAACGAAATAGCTATTGTTCTCTAAACAATGGCTCAGAACATCCAGATAGGTTTGCAGAGTTGGTGGTATTGTTGGAAATGGGCACTAGAGGACCTGTCTTGAGTTTATTATGGAATGATTTTTATTTTTTAACTGATCTTTTTGAGTATATTATACCTTTAAATGTAATCAAAAGTAACTGTACTTATTAAAGTCAAATATCAGTTAGTGTATGTTATTAACAGAATCCCAAAGAGTTATCTGTGTGTCTGTCTTAGATATACATAAGCTTTAAGAACTGGCAATTTGGGGCATTAGAAAGCAATGTTTACTTATTACCTGTAACATAGTATTATAATTAACTGCCCTTTTTAGTAATATGTTATTTATTCAGAGCATACTGTGACTTGCCCTTAGTAGCTAACATAACTTAGTTACTGAAATTCCTTGCTTAGGGTATGTGAATTGTCACCAAAAGTTTAGGTCACTATTAGGGCTAAGTAACCTCTTTTTTTTGTCCTTCAGTTGCAGAAAAATCTAACTTCCATGTATTTTGCTACTTATATATGTCTTTTGGGAGATTTTGAAAAACCAAAGTCCTCTTTCTCCTGTGGAACTGTTAAAAATCCTAAGAAGCTTTTTTGAGATAAAGTTTGTCCCCTTTCAATTATTAAATGTACTTTTCTCTTATCTGTGAATTTCACCTTCAGTTTACTGGCAACTGCTTTTCGTGTTAGATCATAGAATTATGATTAACTCCTTGTAATCTGGCTCTGGTCCCACCTTTGTACTGGGACTGCACTTCTGAAGGTCACTGGTGACCACATTGTAGCCAGTTGTAGAGTTCCCCCCACCCTCGGTTCTCAGTCTCCTTGACATGCTAATGCCACATGACCTTGGCTTTTCAGTTACACCAACAGTGTACTTTGGATTTCTGCTTTGAACTCTGCTGCCTACACATTTTCCTGTAGTACCTGTCTTCCCTTTGTGGGGTAAGTTTTGTCCTTGTCCTTTGCTAGGTATTTAATTACTGCATTTTGAATATTACAGCCTTAGTCCTTCTTTCCTTGCGTTTGTGTCATAGATAAATCATTTCTCGTATGTGTCACTCTAATGGCTGTTGCTGGCAATTCTCAGAGCTCCATTCTCTATCACTACCCGTCATCCAAGCTCCAGTCCTGCTCTTGCATCTGCTTTTATTTGGATGAACTTTTCCCTCAGAACAGATCTTTCCCAAATCATCTTTTTCACTGTTTTCTCCCCTGAATTTCTGCATTTCTTTTAAAGAAGCATTTCTCATTACCTTGATGTTTTTTATTTGGATAAGGGTATCTCCAAATGTCTCTAATGTCCTTGAGCCTTTCTTGAAAATATTTCTTAAATCTGTCCTATGCTCTTCATTTTTCCTGTTCTTCAAATTACAGCATATGAAACATTTTAAAATGTATTTTTTTTCTATTTAAAATAATCACCATAATTGATTTGCACAACAGGAAGGGTAGAGTTTATTATTCCAGTTTGCAGGCCAGGTAATATGTGCTGAAAGAGGTTGCTTGTGTGAGGTACCATTGCTGGTTAAGGGAAGAGGTATTAGAAAAGCCAAGGTAATGGGGCTTCAGACCTACACCTGTGCCAAATCAAGTGACTGTTGTAATTTTCTGCTGAATGACCTTTCAGCTTCCAGTCCTCTCCTCTTACTCACTTCACTCACAGTTCTAATTAATGTGTATATAACTAGGCACATCAGCAGCTATTACAAATTGGTGCCATATCTTGGTTACTGTGCTACATAATATCATTTAATTTTCAAAACTGCTCTGCAGGGTAGATGTTCCCATTTTATAAATAAGTAAATTAAGGCTTATAGGAGTTAAAGAACTTGCTAGTCATTGTGTCTGATTGGGTGGGAGTTAGGTGGACATTCAAACTCTGGCCCCATATCCCTGGTCCTTTTTAGTTCTTTTTACAAGCACATTCTGTTCTTCGTTAAATTCTTGATGTTAGTGTTTTATTTTTTTCTAGGAACTTACTATAGTTTTCTTTTGCCTACTCAATTCCACTTATACCCCTTTATCAACCTTTTAGGACCCTCAATAATTTGTTCATAATTTTTTCCACTATTTTCTAGTAATATTTGGTGGACCTTCTGCTCTTGACCTTGTTCTTTTCTCGTACAGACCTTGTCTAGTCTCACTTTCTCGCCTTCTCAACTCATACCATTTTCTCTCTGTATAGAATTATTTCACGTCCACCTCTTTACCAATACAGAGCTCTTTACTGTCTCATTGCAACATTTAGTGAGCACTTAAAGCATACATGATAGCTGTTACTATGGATCAGTGATGTTCAACTTTTTCCATCTTGTGGCACACATAAACTGATTACTGAAGTTCTGTGGCACGCCCAAAATACTTGTTTGCTGATTTGACAAAAATAGGTATAATTTTGAGCCATTCGCATTGGACGACTATTGTGTTGGCTGTTGTCATTTTCCAAAATTTATTGATTTTTAGAAAGAGGGAGAGAGAGAGAGAACATGAGTGATTGAGATTTTGTTGTTCTACTTATTTGTGTATTCATTGTTTGCTTCTTGTATGTGCCTGACCAGGGACTGAGCCCACAGCCTCAGTGTATCAGGATGACATTCTACCCAACTGAACTATTTGGCCAGGGCCGTATTGTCATTTTTTTATTTGACAATCTAAGGAAAAAGAGGTCAGGGACCCTGACTAAAGTAGTCAGGTATTATTACATATTTAAAAATTCTTGTGGCACACTAGTTGAAAGTCACTGGTATAGATGAATGCGTGTGCCTTGTTGGGGAGGGGAGCAGGCAATGGGAGGAGCTGGTCTGGGTTCCCCACTCTGATTTGAGAGCACTGGCAGAGGGAAGTGTACACTGGTTGCCATGGCAGGACTCAAGAGGATGTGATTAATTTTACCTGAGTGGTTGGGAAGGTGTGACAGAAGCTGACATTTGAGCAATAGCTTTAAAGGAGGAAGAAGAGGAGGCCTTGTTCTCCAGGTGGAGAAGTGGTGGGAGGAAGGCATTTTGAAAAAAGGAAATATTGTATAAATAGAGCAATGAAATCACAAATATGTATACCATATGTTATAGTGTGACATTAAAGGCATTTGCTGCAGAGCTATGCAAAGTTTCCAGTGGGCCTCATGTGACTGGCATTCCCTTTGTGAAGTCATTGCCCAGGGCCTGGTGTTTGACCTTACACTTTCAGGTAACCTGACATGCTGGGCCCATTGAGAGTGGACATCCCTCTGGAGCAGGGTCACTTTAAACCTGCTCCTAGAAATTGATATACAGATATCTTTCCCTCTGTCAATACACACACACACACACACACACACACACATATGTTTGCCAGTTAGTTAACTTCCAATGAGAAAGACAACTGTCAAGCATATTGGATTGCTTAATTTGGCAGATCAGTACATTGTGTCCCAGTAGGCAGGCTTCTTGGGAAGCCAAGTTGTTAATATGGAGGTCAGTTGATGATTGAGAAATACAGCTGCCAAGTTGACCCAGCATTTCTGACCAGTGCACTCTTTCTTCTGGCAAAATACATGGGAACCATGTTGCCAGAGACCACCTGTTGAGCATGGAAAGAGAACCCAAGGAATGCTTGTTTGAAGAAGTATCTTTCAACTGAATTATCCTGTAGCTCTCTTACCCACTGAAGGCAGAGGTTTGCCAAGGAAACCATATTATTCCAGTCAACTCAGGCAAGACTGTCTCTCCCGTGGCTTAGTTTAATCTTGTGAACATTTGCCCACGTGGCCTCTTTGATTCCTTTACTGACCAGTCCTCCCGTTTCTCCACCTTCTTTTTGATGAATTTTCCCTTTAGATATGTTGAGACATTCTGTCAAGTTACAGAGAAGTCTTTTTTCTTCCCCAGAGGGTAAGAGAATTTCTTTCTTCTTTTGTTTTGTTTAAAAGGTTTTATTTTTATTTATTTATTTATTATTGTTGTTCAAGTACAGCTGTCTCCATTTCTCCCCCTCAACACCCCCCCACCCCAGCCATTGCCACCACCCACCCTCGATCTTACCCCCACCCTTTGGCTTTGCCCATGTGTCCTTTTTACATGTTCCTTGATGACCCTTCACCCTTTTCCCCTCACTATCCCCTTTCATCTCCCCTCTGGTTATTGCCAGTTTGTTCATTTCAATGTCTCTGGTTATATTTTGCTTGTTTGTTTGTTTTGTTGATTAGGTTCCACTTACAGGTGAGATCATATAGTATTTGTCTTTTACTGCCTGATTTTCATATCTGTGTTTTGACTCATCTGGTTTTATTTTAATTCTCATTCCCTTGTTTTTAATCACTCGGGACCACAAATCAGGAATTGATAAATCTCCCCTTTAAGCCAAGAGTGTGAGATTTATTGGCGGTGAGATGTTGCTAAAAGGGAAAGTTGGTACCAAATTGTGAAGAGTCTTAGATGCCATACAAAAGAGTTTGAATTTTTTTTTTAAAGATTTTATTTATTTTTAGACTGAGGGCATGGGAGAGAGAAAGAGAGAGGGAAACATCAATGTGTGGTTTCCTCTCACGTGCCCCCCACTGGGAACCTGCCCCTCAACCCAGGCATGTGCCCTCACTGGGAATTGAACCAGCGACCCTTTGGTTTGTAGGCCCATGCTCAATCCACTGAGCCACACCAGCCAGGGCAAGAGTTTGAATTTTAAAGTCCTTACAATTCAGTTCTCTCCTCTGTAAATTTTTTTCAGCTTTTTAATTTTTGTTATCTGTATCAAACTGTTAATATCTTACTATAGAACATATGATAATGGATCTTCTTAAAAATTCTCATTTAGCTTCTTTATGTTTTGACAGATAGATATTAGGTGATATCATCTGCATTTTAAACACGAGTTGTTTGACAGCTTATGTTCTGCTTCTGTGAACCTCATCTTGCTTTTTAAGTTCAGGCTGTTCTTGGAACTTCTTCCTTTATCCATCAATTTTTTTTAAAGACAGGGTATTTCTTTTTATATTGGCATGTAATGTTTCTTTTTGTATTATTATGTAATGTTTTTATCATGGTGCTTATTTATGTATATAAATAGCTTTCTTATTGATTATCACATACGTAATTTTTCTCTCTAGGCAGCTTGATGGTTCCTTACGTTTGAGTGGACCTCATATTTATTCATTTTGCAACTTACAATACTTAGCCCTGTTGAGTATCCAGCAATACTTAGACAATAGAATACTATTTTAGAGCCAGAAGTTGTGTTAGGCTAGTTCAGTGCTCTTATTTTCTACATGAGAAAACGGAGATCCAGGGCAGATGTAATTTACTAGGGCACATGACTAGTGGATCCACGACCAGAACCCAGATGTACTCAGGCCGGGTCCAGCTGCCTTTGCCCTGTACTACATTTGTTCCCTATTTGGCTAAGAGCTATATTCCATAGGAATGAAAGGGATTCTCAAAGAACACTTATGTCAATGTACAGTCTCCAAAACTCCTGTATTAAAACTTAAATTAGCAGCTTTTCTTGTTAGTGCTAGGAAGAGTATAGTTTTGAATGTTTTAGATGTTACTGTGTTCGGTAGAAAACCAAGGTAGAGGGACATAGGGAAGAAGCTCCTATACTGAGCTTGCTGTGTTTCTGCCAGGCGGAGTATAGATGTTTTACATGCATCACCTCAACTATTTATTGTGACCGTACTGTGAACTGGTTGTAGTTACACACATTTTGCTAATAAGCAAACTGAGGCTCACAGAGGTGAAGCAGTCTTGCAAATAGAACTAAAAGATGTAGGCTGTGAGCCCAGGTCTGCGTGACTACAAACACCTTGCTCTTGCAGTTATGCTTCATTGTTGTGGCCTTTGGCCAAAGCCAAGTGTAGCAGCTTCAGCAGCAGGCACCACACCTGACCTCATAAGTGCAGCAGCATGTACTGTTCTCTGTAGCAGTAGTGATGAATGCTGGTGCTCCAGATGGGTGGCAGTGCCTGACTCACTAAGTAATCTCGCATTTTCTAAGCATGGTTTTTTGCCTCGTATTGTGACCTTTTATATATATGTATCTTGTGTCATTGTTCCCATTTGCATTCTGTGGGAGACCAGCACCATGTTATAAGCCCACATGTCTCATTTTTGCTTTTAACTACAACTTTACTTTCCATCTTGTTAATGCTTCTTTCTCCCCTTTCTCTTTCCACTCTTTACTCTTGGTATGGAGAGAAAATTAGATGTGCCTTGTCAGAGACACTTGAATGGCTCAGCTTCATTTCCCCCACCCCTCAATGAATTCTTCTATGTTCATGGGACAAAAAAAAATCAAAAGGAAGGTGATGCATAATCACATTATTTGTCTTCCAGCAAAACACTTTTCCAAAATTGCAAGATGTATGCAATTCATAACTTATATAAAGTTCATCATTCATATTTATAAAATCTGTGTTTTTGGTGCTAGATGCACTTACTTCAAATTTCAAAGAATGATTTTAAAATACTTTTGAATCATCTCCCTAAGAGCTTTCAACACTGTATAAGTAACATACTTTTTAGCATTTCCTTTTGCATACCTGCAGTTTGCATCATCTTTAAGATTGTTTACCACTGTTTTGCAAGTCATATGTGGAGACTCAGCCAACAAATGTCATTATATATGTGAGTTTCAAAAAGCAACTGGGGGAAGTTATGTTTAACCTTTTCAGAGAGTTTTCGGGCTTTCCCCCATTTCAGAGCAAAAACAGATGTAAACCAAGGATGTGAATCAATGCACATATATTTGAATATGTGTCTTCTTTTGGGTTTTGCCAGTGATCTTTTTGTTAAAATTACTCCACCCTCCTCAAAATTTAGAGTGTTTCTAGTAAATAGTGTACTGTAATCTGGTGATTTCCATTGCTTTGCTCGTTCAGTTAAATTATTATGGATTGTTTCTTAAAAAAAACAACACAGTTGTGAGATGAGGAATTAGAGCTGTGGCATTTGATTAAATGTGTTCAGAGGAGAAAATATGCTCAAAAGGCATTAGAATGTTCTCTTTATGCCAAAAAGTCCATTAGCCTGGGAGGCTGTACAGAGGGAGGTAACTCAAGGGGGTGTCCTAAGGTGGAGGGTATTGGATAACAAGAAGAGAGTCAGAAAATAGTTTTTGTTTGTTTGTTTGTTTTTAGCATGGGAGTACAGTCCTTCTTAGTAGAAGGGTTCAAACCTTACACCACTATGTTGCGATGTCGTTTTTACTTAGATTTTGCTTTTTGCTTAATTAAAGGTTGGAATTAAGATGACCTGTATGTGTATGTGTGTGTTTAAATCCTACATCT
>VMDR010023091.1:0-15813 GCA_007922815.1 Macrotus californicus | reverse complement strand
TTTTGGTTCTACTAATAGATTTTTAATTTATTTTTTCATTGTATTGTTTCCATTACAATTCACCCCCTTTCGACCCCCTGCCCCCTGCAATCAGCACACTGGTGTCCATGTCCACGAGTCCTTTTTCCTTTCTGTTCAATCCTTCCACTCCCTAATGCCACCCCCAGAACTGTCAGCCGGCTCTCTATGAGTCTGTCTGTATTTTGCTTATTGTTCATTAGATCCCACATATGGGTGAAATCAAACGGTATTTGTCTTTCTCTGGCTGTTTTTTTTCACTTAACATAATGTTCTCCAGGTCTAGCCATGCTGTTGCAAAGAGTAAAATTTTCTTTTTTGTGACTGAGTGATATTCCACTGTGTCCTATAGTTATTTTATACATTCATCTACTGATGGATACTTGGGCTACTTCCATATCTTGGAGACTGTAAATAATATTTCAATGAACATAGGGGTGCTTGTTCTTTCAACTTAGTGTTTCAGGTTTCTTCAGATATATTCCCCAAAGCAGAATTGCTGGGTCATAAGGCAGTTCCATTTTTAATTTTTTGATGTATCTCCATACTGCTTTCCACAGTAGCTGCACCAGTCTACATTCCGACCAAAAGTGCAAAAGGTTCTCCTTTCTCCACATCCTCAACAAGACTTGTTGTTTATTGATTTATTGATGATAGCTATTCTGACCAGTGTGAGGTAATATCTCATTGTAGTTTTAACTTGCATTTCTCTGATTAGTGACGTTGAGACATTGAGTGGTTTTTCATATGGCTCTTGGCCATCTGTATGTTCTCTTTGGAGAAGTGTCAATTTGGGTCCTTTGCCCATTTTTTAATTGGATTGTTTTTGTTTTTGGTGTTGAATTTTATAAGTTCTTTATAAATTTTGGATATTAACCCTTTATCAGATATGTCAACAAATATGTTCTCCCACAATGGGTTGTCTTTTTATTTTGTTGATGGTTTCCTTTGCTGTGCAAAAACATTTTAGTTTGATGTAGTCCCATTTGTTTATTTTTTCTTTTGTTTCCTTGCCTGAGGAGGTACCTCAGATAAAATATTGCTATAAGCAACATCCAAGATTTTACTGCCTATGTTTTCTCCTAAGATGTTTATAGTTCTGGGTCTAACATTTCATCATTTAATCCATTTTTAATTTATTCTTGTGTGTGACAGAAGAAAGTTGTCTAGTTTAAATTTTCTGCACATATCTGTCCAGTTTTCCTAATACCATTTACTGAATAAACTATCTTTAGCCTACTGTATGTGCTTGCTTCCTCTGTTGAATATTAATTCACTATAAAGGTGTGGGTTTATTTCTGGGCTGTCTATTCTGTTCCATTGACCTATGTGTCTGTTTTTATGCTAGCACCATGCTGTTTTGAATACTATGATTTTATAGTATAGTTTGGTATTAGATAGAGTGATTCCTCCAACGTTGTCTTTCTTTCTTAAGGTAGTAGTTGCTAAGTGGGGCCTTTTGTGGTTCCACATAAATTTTTGAAATATTTGTTCTAGTTCTGTGAAATATATCATTGGTATCTTGATAGGATTTACATTGAATCTATAGATTGCTTTGGGTAATACAAACATTTTAATGATGTTAATTCAGTAAAGTAGGAGGATACAAAATTAATATCCAGAAACCAGTTGCATTTCTATATGTCAATAATAAACTATCAGAAAGAGAAATTAAGAAAATAATCCCATTCACGCTTCGAAAACAATAAAACACCTGGGAATGAATCTAACCAAGGATGTCTAAGACCTGTGCTTGAAAAATTGTAAGACACTGAAGAAATGAAAAAAGACACAAGTGGAAGTGCATCCCACATTCATGGATAGGAAGAATTAACATCATTGTTTCACTGATAGCATAACAGTTCTTCATCACTATTACTATTCTATAGGTCTATTTTATCATTATTTCACGTTTAATAATTTAATAAATACGCCATTATACTGGAATTTTTATTCTAATTTTCTCCCCTCTTCCACATGCATTCTTTTCACCCTGAAGCCCTTCTTTCTAGATCCAAGAAGAAAGTGTTTGATTAGGCAAACTAATTAACCACTTGTCTGTATGCTGCAGAAGGATGGGGGCAATGTCTATGTGGATTTACCTTTACATTCCCCAATATCTACAGTACGCACGGCACATTGTATAACATATACTACGTGCATATTTATGAAACAAATGGATAATAATGTGGTATAAATACACATGCTTTAAAGAAAGAGTATGCTGAACAGCACAGGAGTCATCATAAGCCTTTAAATGATCTAAATATTGAACAATTAGGTAGAAAGTATAAAACAAGAGTACTGTTACAATTTTCCTCTGTACTATTGTCAAGGAAATTAGTAATTCTACATGAATGCTTCTGTACCACAACACTGGTGAAATCCAACCAAACTCACGTGGTTTTTCTGTTTATCTAATTAAAATTCTTTAAAGTCTAATTCAAAAATAACCTCTGAGTAGCAAAATAGCTGGTGAGGTAACTTTTATTTTAATTTACAAGTTTATCCCCCTGACAGTCAGGCCTCCTGTTTCCAGGCTGAGGGACCATGGGAAATACAAAAGGACCAACCTGTAGAACAGAGCAAACTGTCTCTGGCTTGCCCACCATTTATCCCTCTTGGTGCCTTGTCACTGAGAACATGGGTCTTCCAGCTCTGCTCATCCCAAAGATAATATTTTAAACTATCACTGGCTCTAACACTCTTATGACCATATCAACTCAACCAAGTGGTAAAACACTACTAAAGCTTTGTCTACAACCTATGGATAACATGCTTACAGCATTATCCAGAATTAAGGTACTGACACTAGGTTGACAGCTTGCCCTTGGAGTGAAAATAGAGGAGGAAAAAGTTGGGCTGAACTCAAAGTTACTTGAAATACCCAAGAGTTGACATGCTTCCCTGCCCACTGGTTATGAACTGGTTTCTCACACACCAGTTTCTGTCCTTTCCTTTACCTACCTGTGATGGACAAGGAAACTGTGACTGTGGGAAGACCACAGGATTTCTGGAGAATTGCTTTATTTCAGAAAAGGAAGGCATTTTCTCTGAACCTTAAGTTTCAGATTCTTCTACTAAGACATCCTGTAATTAGACAGCTTGTGTGCTGCTTCATAAAACATATGGGGAACCATCACTTGTTTTATTTAGGACAGGGTGCTGCTGTGGGGAGAAGCTGCCAAGTCTTTGTCTCAGGCTTTAGTTATGAGCAGAAATTCACTGGCAAATGGCAGGTGACAGAAGAGAAGGTTAGTCATAAAATCAAATGCAGTGCCAATTTCAGGACATTTAACATGGTAAATATTGTCCCCTGCACATGAATTTCAAAACAACAAAGAATCTCTCAGGATGGAGAAAGAATGTGTCCTTGTTGTGAAAAGAAATACCGAGAAGATTGCAAGTGAAACTCTGGCATTGAAAATCTGCAGTGAGCCTGGGAAATTAAAGATGCTCCTTTGCTAACTAACGCATTCTGGCCTCTGAGGTCCCCTCTGCTTGTCTTTGTCATGTCCCCAGACGTGCATGAGCACAAACCAAAGCTAGGTCCAGTTTGGAGCTGCCATCAAAAGTAACACGTAAATACCCCAGTCTCCCAATAATATTTTGTATTTTAGCATCAAGACTTAGTAACACATGCTGAGAGTGACAGTAAGGGAGGCAGCATTTTTTTTTTTTTTTTTTTTGCTGCTTTATTCAGGACAATTAACTTCTCTGTGGAAATCGTGAATTCAACAGGTTTTCAGAGTCACCTAAAGCTTTCCCCTCAGGGCTTCATGAATCAGAGACATTCTACCTGCCCCCTGGTTGAAGCATAAACCCACTTAAGCGGGCAAAAGTTGGAGGGTCATGGAAACACAGACTATTAGTTTGTGAGAGAACCTTACATATTTTGCTTATATACTTCTGGTCACGTGGAACTCACTACCTCTTTTCGTTGTTGTTCTATTACAGTTGTCCTATTTTCACCTGTTGCTCTCCCCTGACCCACCCACCTCCCCACTCCCACAGTCAATCCCGACCCTGTTGTCCATGTCCATGGGTCATTTATACTTGTTCTTTAACTGGATCCTTCCTCTTCTTTCTTTCCTTACCCCCCTCCCCTCTCCCCTCTGATCCCTGTCAGGTTTGTTCCTTGTTTCCATGCCTCTGGTTCTGTTTTGCTCAATTTTTTTTTATGTGAAAAACAACAGAATGTGAACCCCATTGGACTCTATCTGACTTGCCATTATTTACCTTCTCAAAGTTCCTGCTGCAATTTTTCTCATTAAACATTTCAATGAAAGCCTAACTTTCCCCAAGTGAAAATGGATAACACCTACCCAATACCATCCAGTACTGACTGCCAACCCATCCCGATGCAAACTTTAAGATCTAGGAATGTAGACAAATGGTCACTATTTAAATTAGTCTTTCTCAAAATTCCAGTATCCCAAATCTTCATTCCAGGTGAGAGGTAAAGGATAGTATAAAAAGGAATTTAGAGTTAACAATTGAAAAGAACTTTAATTTTGTCATTAAAGGCTTTTTATTTCTAGTAAAGGAGAATATGCTTTCATTCATCCTCTTGTTAATAAACAGGGTTTCTGTAGGTGCGGGATAGAGCCACACCTTGAGTGGCTCATTCTATTTCAGTTTACCTGATGGTCTCTTAGCACCTAAGGAATTCATTTCTTAAAGCCACTCAACTTGGTCTACCCTACAGCCTGGGGAATCTAGTCAGACCCTTAATAAGGTTCACTGCCTCTCTTCAAATTGGTAAACTGATCCTTATCTCACTTGATCTTAGCCAAAAGGCCGAGAAGCAATAAAACTGATCCTTATTTCAAACGTTACCTTTCGTAGAGAAACTTCCCTGTCCACTATTTGTATTGCACATCACCTTCCCCATACAACATTTTGCCCTTTTTTAGGACACTTACAGGTACCTAGAATCCACCATTATTACAAACACATTAGTATTATTTTAAAATTGTGTGGATGGTCTACTTGATTTGTTACTGTATAAATATTACCATAAATATTAATGCTTTAATGACAAGGATTTTGGTTTTTTGCACTTCTGTACCTCCAGTGTTTAGCATACACTACCAGGCACATAGTAGGTACTCAGCAAACACTTGTTAAAAGATTTTTTGAAGAAATACATACATTATTGAACCAACAAGATAAAGCCCAAATGCTTTGCAAGGCATATAATCCTCAACTCGAGGCTTTATTATAACCTTTTGGTCCCTACTCCCCAAGCACCTACAGGCCTGCTCTTGTGTTTCAGCCTAATGGAACCACTTCCCATTAGCTGTACTGTATCGGAACTCTGCACTTTTGCATTTGAGGCTCACTTTTTGTGGAAAGGTTCCACTTGATTTATTTTTTTAAATTTATTCTATTGTATTGTATTGTGTTTTTTCCATTACCATTTATCCGCACATGCCCTCTTCCACCTCAATGTGACATGTGTGTGAAAATATTCCTCACTGTCCTGGGCTGAGGCCTCTCCTTACACCCTCATAGCTCATTATGTGAACTTCTGTTACAGCATCAATCAGATTCTGTCGTCATTGTTTTCCATACAACTGTCCTGTGACTTTTTGTACCTAAAGCCTTGCAAAGTGCCTGGTATGTAGTAAATACTTCATATATGAATAAGCAAACCCTATAAACTCAGCAACAGTCTAATTTCTACCAAAAATAATTAATTTTATGATTTTTTTTTTTCAAATTTGATCTTATACTGTAAGGATGTTTCAGTGTTTTCTGGACTAAGTTCAAATGGCAAATTGAGCCAAAAAGAATGTTGGTCATGTAACCTAGAGACTGCTGGTAGTTGACATTTAATAATATTCAAATACTTGCAAGGAACTCTGACGGGCAGGGAAACTTTCCGCTTCTCCCTTAGTTCTTCTGGCTGGGAGAATGATTCAAATGAGATACAACAGATTAACAGGAGAAAATCGTCTTAATGTGTGCACAGGGGAATGCACATAGCATCAAAATTCCAAAGAGAGTGAGCCAACATGAGGTGTGTCTGTCATTCCAGACAAAGCAGAGGGAGGCAGGGGTCTGAGCTTTGAAGGGGAAAGTAGGCAATTCCAGATGCAGGAGAAAAAGCAAACGTGGGGTAAACAAAGTCTTGCAGGGCCACGCTGAAACACGGGGACACGGAGGGGAACCTAGCAACAGAGTTTTGCTTGCTGACACACTTAATTCACCTAATTCAGCTATGCTAAGGTGAAATGCTAAGGTTCCCTTTCTGAAGCAGGTTTTCCTCTCTGAATCTCTTTAGGTAGGGAAGCGGCTAATAAAAAGCTCTTCTTGAGATTGTTGGGCTTTAACTGCCTTCAGCTTGAAATAATCTGCATGCCAGGGGGGCACACCCTGGGGAGGCTTGCTCCAGACCCCCACAGAACAAAGCTAAGCAACCTTAGTATTTCCACTCAAAATAGCTAAATGAGAATAGACTGGAATTTTTATGAGTGCTTTCTTTAGGTAAGCCTTTTAATAAAACTTGCTGATTAGAGACTTATGAATTGTATTCCGAAGAAAGGGAGTGGAGTCTCATTCGCTGCCAATTGTTAAGGATTTATAAGGTATCTTTTTGAGGGACACACAGGAATTAAAGGATGTTTTGCCAGCCTGATTTTATGAAATTGACTTTTCCGAGACCAAAAAAAACAGCTCAACAAGAGAAACAAACCCCTACAGTTAAGAACATACACACCAAGACACACCCATAAAAATCAGGAAAATCCCATTCTTTTTGTTTTTTTATATGTGTATTATTTTATTGTGAGTCCAAATTCACACTTAAAGATATGGCTTGCATTTGGGAATCTTGGGTGGGGGGGAGTGTTAAAATGATTTTCCTGTGAAGGAGGAAAAACAAAATGAAAGCAACATTTTCATTAAAGGTTTAGAGGTTAGGTACTGCATGTAGAATTAAGATGAGCAAAATACTCGATGATTTTTTACTAATATTCTTTTAAAACCATTTCATCTATTATCAGGTAGCTGCAGAGTCACATTGAATGTAAATATAACTTGATCCCTTGGATAATGGATAAACTATTTTTTAAAGGGGATTTACCTACTCGATTTCTTATGAATCTTAGTAAAGAGAGAATCTTAAAAGTAAAATTGATGCTTACCGTATTTGACAGCGTTATCATATTATGACCTGTAGGGGTTCAGGATGAGCTACCCTGGGATGTGCATCTGTGGTATGCGGATTATTTTGAGCTAAAGGCAACTCAGACCCTGTGGGCTCTAGAGAAACTTCTGCTCACCCCTTAACTATCTAGAAGAATTTAAATTAGGATCCCAGCTGACAATAAGAGTTATCACCAGAAATGACTTTTTACCTGTCTATATGGCAGGCCAAAGTACCAATTACTGAACATGTGCTGTCCCTGCCATTCCCCATCGAAGCCCCAAGGTGCCTCACCTCCTCTCTAGCTCAGGATGTCTTAGAGATCTCAATTTCCTTTTCTGTCTCTGTCCCTCTCATGGATGCAACATTCCCATATACACATGTATGTATTCTATTCTGTCATTCTCTCTTTCTGATTGGTTTCACAACTATTTGATTATTAGACCCATCGAAAGAACTTTGAGTGTGTAGAGTGAAGTTTCTTCCTCATACATATACCTATTACCTTTCAACATGAAAGATTATTGAATCCAATTTGTCCCTGTGAGTATGGGAGACCAAATCCCAAAGATGGAAAGTTTAAGGATAAGAGTTCTCCTGACTCCTGTCTTATTCGAATCAGTTCTAATTAGCACTGAATGTTGCCAAGTGTCCGGCCTCCACATGCTCAGAGAATGTTAGCCCCTCTGATTCCTGGTGACTATTACAGAGAATGGCTGAGAAGAAAACTAGAAGGACCATCGCTCAGCTGCCCAGTTTCCCTGAAGTGTTGCTGGAATTCTTCCTTGTCACTCATCTCCAGAGCACGGAGAAGAGTTCCTGCAACCCAAGTGGAAAGGGCAATGAGGAGTTCTTAGGGGCATGGCCTATGGGACTTGAGAGAGCCTGGCAGGGTAGAGGAGAATACTTCTCTGGTCCATGGCTCAGCAAGACCCACTCTGATCTTCAGCCATGGCCCTGGGTGAAGAAGAAAAGACTTGGAGAGAGAAGCTCACTCTGCAATAAAGACCAAGGAGGAAATCAAAGCCACTGAATATTTGCTCACTCACAAGGTACAAATCTTTTCCCAATTCAGAAAGCTGGTCGGTGTTTACTTCCATTTCAGTAGCAATGCTTTGACTTTTGGAAGACAGTGACACCAAAGAGTCTATTTTCAGGAAGAAGAACATGTAGAATTAAGAATTAATTTATTTAAGTCTTTTATCCATTTAGAGTTTATTCGGGCTTATGGTCTAGTTCCATTTTTTGGCATGTACCAGTCTAATTCTCTCAACACCATTGTTGAAGAGGCTACTTTCACTCCATGCTATGCTCATGTCCCCTTTGTCAAATAATAATTGACCATAGAGATGTGGGTTTATTTCTGGGCTCTCTATTCTGTTCCATTAATAATCTATGTGTCCGTTCTTATGCCAGTACCAGGCTGTTTTGATTACAGTGGCCTTGTAGTATAGTTTTATATCAGGTATTGTGATCCTTTCAACTTTACTCTTCTTTCTTAAGATTACTGAGGCTATTTGGGGTCTTTTTTGGTACCATATAAATTTTTGGAGTATTTGTTCTAGATTTGTGAAATATACCATTGGTATTTTAATAGGAATTGCATTGAATCTATAGATTTCTTTGGTTAGTATGGACATTTTAATGATGTTAATTCTTCCAATCCATGAACAGGGTATATGCTTCCATTTATTTGTATCCTCTTCAATTTCTTTCTTTAGTGTTTTATAGTTTTACAGGTTGTTTACCTCCTTGGTTAAATTTATTCCCAGGTACTTTATTTTTCTTGTTGCTATAGTAAATGGCAATTTTTCCCTAGGTTCTCTTTTTGATAGTTCATTGTTGGTGAACAAAAATACCATCAATTTCTGAATATTGACTTTGTATCCTGCTAGTTTACCAAATACACTTGTTAGGTTGAGTAGTTTTTTGGTGGAGACTACAGGGTTTTCTATGTGCACTATCATGTCATCTGCAAATAGACACTTCTCCAAGGAGGACATACAGATGGCCTATAGACAGATGAAAAGATGTTCAACATCACTAGCTATCAGAGAGAAGCAAATTAAAATCACAATGAGATACCACTTCATACCTGTCAGAATGGCCATCAATAATAAATCCACAAACAACAAGTGCTGGTGAGGATGTGGAGAAAAGGGAAACTTAATACACTGTTGGTGGGAATGCAGACTGTACAGTCACTGTGGAAAACAGCACAGAATTTTCTCAAAAAATTATAAGTGAAACTACCTTTTGACCCCGTGATTCCACTGCTGGGAATATACCCTAAAGACCCTGAGTCACCAATTCAAAAGGGCTTATGCACCCCAACGTTCATAGCAGCTTTATTTACTATAGCCAAATGCTGGAAACAGCCCAAGTGCCCATCAGTAGATGAATTGATCAAAAAAATTTGGTACATTTACACAAGGGAATACTATGAAGCAGAAAAAAAGAAGGAACCCCCACATTTTGTGACAGCGTGGACGGAACTGGATAATATGCTAAGCAAAATAAGCCAATCGATGAAAGACAATTACCATATGACCTCACTTATAAGAGGAATCTAATGAACAAAATTAATGAGCAAAATAGGATCAGAGACACATAGGACAGAGTGACAGTGGCCAGAGGAGAAGGAAGAAGGGCATAATGGTGGAAAGAAGAGGAAGGGACTAGTCAAAGAACATGTAGAAATGACCCATGGACATGGACGATGGCGTTCGGACTGAGTGTGGAGTGTGTTGGCCTGGGCGGAGAAGGGCAAAAGGGGAAAAATTGGGACAGCTGTAATAGAATAACAATTAAATAAATAAATAAATAAATAAATAAATAAATAAATTTAATAGTGGCCATGGGGAAACTGTAAGGAAAGAACATGTTTGTTTAATCCATGTTTGCTTTTCAGAACAATTTAATTTTTTTCAACCCTAGCCAGAGTCATAGATTACACATCCACCCATGCAGTGTTTAAAAAAGTCATGCTCTGCTCTCTGAGTTTCCATACTGCCTTATATATTTATGTTTAGTTTGAAAGTTAATCCCTACATGCTCTTATATCTTTGCTACATTAACATCATAATGTGCAGTTACAATTGCAAAATGGATTGTAATTGTCCGTGTATAGTGACCTATTATTTTTCGGGGGGAAGAAACAAACAAGAGGATAAGAGATAATTTGGGCAGGACTCCCCCTGTCCACTTTAAACCCACACTTGGAACCTTCATGCATGTCCATTTCATGTTTCAGTACATCATGCACCGAATATTTTGAAAAGTTTATAATGGGTTAGGAAATAATGCTCCTCCACCTTAAGAGGGGAGAGGGAGGGGAGGAGAGAGGAAGGGCAGGAGGTGGGCAGGAACCGAGGGAGAGAGGGAGGGGAGGAGGGAGGGAGGGGTTGAAGGAAGAGAGGAAGGGAAAATCAAGGTTAAGAAAAGAGAGAGAAAAGAATTGCATCAAATATCCTACCTTGAAATATATGTGTGGGCTCTTTTCTGCTTATCAACAACAACAGCCACCACAACAAAAACACTATCAAGTCAGAGGAAATACTCACAGCTCCATAATTAAATTTCTGTGCATTTTATGTGAAAACTTTAAGCTGACCAGTGAGAGGATCGTCTGAGTAATTAACTTGACACTGTAATTTTTGTTCATTTGCTCAACTCAGTGAAGAATGGGATTTTACTCCATAAAACATTTTAGGGCCTTTTTAAAATATTAGCCATGGAAAAATAAAATTGTGACTACGTTTTACAAACAAAATATCTCAACGAAAGCTGAAAATTCCATATAGTAAATTGAATGTCCTATTTTACCGCACCAAAAATCTGCACTTAGGAGTTCGACAGACACTGTCCTCATGGAACTCCTCCCAGCACCACCCACGAAAGGAAACGCACACACAGCAGCTACAGCCCCTTAGGGTTTCTGATTAGGTTGTTTCAGACTATGTACTTGCCTCTTCCTGCTCAGTCCGATTTTGCCCACTTAGCTTTTGTCCCTCACTTCTTTCATTAGCAATGCAGCCCTCATCTGATTCTGATAGTGTAAAACTCCTTTGAGTAACAGTGAGTTAGTAAGATGAGGTCTCTAACACGTTTGTGCCTATTACAGAGATCTGTGGCAACTGTTTTTCATCAACAGGGATTTTTGTCAAGTGATTTAAGCTCTTTGCTTCGGCCCTCTTTCTGGGGAAATATAGAGAGGTAATGATGATGATAATAATTACATATCTTCAGGCATAGTGCTTGTGGAGCCACTGGCTTGTATACCCACAAAATTAGTCCTTAAAGAAATAGGAAAGTCCCAGCCTCCCACTCACGGACATTGTGTTGATGTGAGAGATCTCACTCCTGTCTCCTTGTTATCTTCACGCATCTCTCCTCACGCCAAATTACCGAGAATGATTAACAAACAGCCACGGAAACTGGACCAACAGCTCCTCACTCCACATTTTGAAATGGTACTAGAGATGGTTTGGTACATACAAACTACTTGAAAAAAACTTCAAATTCATTGGGAAAGAAGAGTCAGAAAGTCAGGAGACACTTGCCTGATTCCATTTTGTAAAATATAAGGCAAAGTAAAATAAAAACTCCCCTTTCCTGTGCAAAGCAAGATACAGAATTTCAAATTATCTTGATGGATAAAGGTACAGTGTGCTGATTTCATTGCAAAAGCATGACATTATCAAATTTGCATACAATGTGAGGAGGCAAAGGTAAGTGGATGTAAAAGTATCATTTAGAAATTAGACTTTCATCTGCATAATTGGGTGAAAAGCAGACGTGCCCAAGGGACATTTGGAAGGTATTATTAAATATCATAGAACCCACCCTCCCGTGTGGAGGGGAAAAAAAGAATATTAAAAATAAATGTGACATTCAATTATCTATCTCTATAGCCCACACAGGTAGAAAAGTAAGTGAAATCAGGACTTCCTACATACCCCTTGTCACACGGGCAAGTAACGATGTGCAATAAACATGTCCTCCCTGAAATAAACTCTGTTTTAAAACCCCGGTATGTTGCTCTGGTTCCATAGAAAACTTTTTTTTTAAATTAAAAAAAAAAAAACAACGGATATATTGTCAACACTAGAATGCTATTTTAAAATATATAGAAATATTGTGAAGAGTTCAGAGAACATTAGAAAGAAGGATTTGACTCAGTGCATGTAAAAAGATTAAAAGAGTATGTATAGCTTGGCTGAGCAACAACTATCTGGGAGCATGATAACTGCCTGTAAATCTTTCAGGGGTTTGAACAAAGAAAGTGGGGGAGTGTTTTGTGGCCTTAAAGTAAGATTCAGATTCATGATGCCAGTGGTCTCTTTCTTTTTAATCCTACGGGCACTGAGAATCTTAACAGTGTTATAACATTTAGGTAGGAATTTCCTAACAAAGAAAGATACAGACATTTTTTAGCAGAGGGTGGGGAGCGCATTTTATTTGGGAACATGTTAAAACTAGATCTAAAAGGAAGAGAAACTATATACATAATTGTTAGTCACATCTGCATCTAATTAGAGTGATAATTTGGTCATATTAATGGCATAATAAATGTAACAAACACACATCGTAGGGACCTAGAGAAGGAAACATCCTTTGACTAGCACACTTTCGAAACTGCCCTGCCGTTGTTGTGACTTCAGGAATGTTACCCATATATCTAAAACGAAATACTTGGAAAGCGGATGAATACAAATGAAAGTTCAAAGAATTTTCATTAAATCTTGGTTGGGCTACACTGCAACTCTTGGGGTCACCATGTTCTTAGCAAGAAATTTAGTGCTATCAAAGTAATACTAGTTTAAAATAAATCTGTTTCCATGTCTTACTGTATACAGTAACATATTTCTTTATTACCCAACTTCATATACTTTAATTAAAAACATGTCATCACTGTGCTACTGATAATGTTTTGTGCTCTAACCTTACAACCAGAGTTTGAGAAATATTTTATTCATCCTTAGGAAACATTATCACTTAGCTAAATTAATTAATTTTTATACAAAAGATGTAGTTGAACGCGCAGTTGCAGAACAGTGACATATTTCTAGGCTATCATGACAGGGGTGACATAACATAGGAAAAACACAGTGCTCAGTAATTACTCTGTTCCCACCCTCCTTTCAGAGTAAACAAAGTAAATTGTCTTACCTGGAAACGCGATTATTAACTCCAACATACTTTTCTCTTTCACTCAATATTTTCTGACTTTCACTTTGTGCATGAAAGTTGAATAAATGATTTAACTTGTACTTCTGCCCTTGAAACAGTCTACATGTATGGCGATTCGAATCCTTCTTTGAAAAGACAATTTTAACTGGCAAAGAATAACTAACTTACATGGGATATAATTACTTTGAGCCTGAACACCTTGGCATGCCATCTCCTAGACAACCCATGCCGGGGAATGCCAGCCACACCTACGAGATGGCCTTAACGAGCACACTCATTTACTTCCCTCTCCTGATATTCGATAAATCAAAATAAATGATGACAGTGTAGAGACAATTGGGTGCCGGTATAGAAAGGTAGGGAATATCCATTGTCAATGAAATTTTGAAAAATACAGCTGACATTTCAGTACCCTAAGGAGTGCCATATAAAAAAATAGTTTCTTCTCATCAAAATGGTTCAGATTTAAATTCACATTGAATTATTTATGAAAGAAGTATACGGTACACGTGCATTTTACAGTTGTTACTGACAAGCACATGCGCACTAGTACACATGGACTACAAAATGATAAGCAAAACCCAAATTTGGCTGGTGGACTTTGGCTGATGGCTGATATTGTTCCAAAATTCAAATATTTGTCATATTTCCTTTTTGAAAAATTAAAACTTAATATATGTTCGTTCAAAAATAAATTCATTCTATGAAGGTTTTTGTAGTAAATAATTCTAAATTAAGAGAAGTACATGAAGTTTTCCTTAGAAAGAGAAACTCTTGTTTACAAATCCCATTTTATGGATGCGGTGTTACCATTTGTCCCTACTTACATTTTAAAATTTCCTAAACCGTGGTCACATGCTGTATTCTATCTGTGACCTTTATTTTCACCCTAGATTTCAGAAGATACAAACTAAAAAAAAATAAAACTACACATACCCTGCCAAATACCAGTCCTTCCCTTTATCACACATTTTCTCTTCATTATTATTCTACATATGCAGAGCCCTGGGTGGCACAGAGTTCACTGCTGACTATTTTGCATAGGTAAATATTTATAAACTAAGGCCAATAATAGAAATTTCAGTGATTTGTGAGCGACCATCAGGCCTCCACTGTTTAATAAGTATTGATACGTGACACCAGTAGAAAGAGAGATGATTCGGAAAAAAAGTGATTTCAGACAGAACTGGGCTGCAGTGGAGAACACAGCGGCTTCTTCGAGTCCAGGAGGGTCCACCCACCCGCAAACTGTCAAGTCACCCCTCTCTTTTGTCATTGCCACCACAGCGAGGAGAGAGTTGGACCTGCACTGCCATGCTGCACCAAGAGGTTTGTGACAAGTCAAAGTACAGTCTGGTTCGGAAATGACACCTCCCTTTGGTGCTTTCTCTCAGCCCTCCTGACATCTTCTATTAGCCAGTCAGGCTGCCTCTACCTGGAAGCAAGCAGAGGCAGGCAACATCATGCCTTTGGCATCAAGTACAGAAAGAACAAAACAAATTAAAATGCTTTAAAATGTTTTGGAACTTCATGAAGATTTTAAAGGGTTTGCTTGAAAGATGTAATTTTTCAAGTCCTTTGTTCACTGATAATATTTTCCCCCATAGGAGACTGAAATGAAGGAATCATTCAAAAAAGAAAAATATTCATTGCTAAACAATTGAGTGTCTACCATGGGACCTAGGCACTGTAGGCAGTCTAGGTACTGAGGATACAATGCTAAAACATCATTTCCACTGGGGGGGATGTCTTACGTGCCCTTGGTGCGGGTGGTAAAGGGCTTAGCTTGTGTTTCAGTCACATTTTTTTTGGTTCTAATGGTTGGGTTCTGATGATTAAAAGTGTACCTGGAGATACATTTCATAATTTAACACAAAGTAGTCTTATGCCTTTCTTTCATATGTTGAGAAAAGTCATATTTAGATTTGATTCTGACTTTTGGGCAGCACCGATCTATAGTCATTTCAAGGGAGGTAAAGTACTGGGTTGGCCAAAAACTCCATTTAGTTTTTTTCCATAAAATAAAAGAAATATTTTTCATTTTCAGCAATAACTTCATTGATTTAGATATTTTGACTATGCCAGCTCTCTCCTGTGTGGTAGAATGTTGATTATTCTCAATTCATGTCTATATTTGACCGCTCTCAACTTCCACTGGTCTACCCGACCATGGAGCATCGTCCAGCAAGAAACCTCCAGCGTGAAAGTTGGCCAACCATTTTTGACATGTTCGAGCAATCACAGCACCTTCTCCATATACTTCACAAATCTTCTTCTGCGTTTCAGGTGCATTTTTACCTTTCTTGAAATAATGAAGCATAATGTGCCAAAAATGTCATGTGTTTACTTCCATCTTCAATGTTAAAATGGCTACACAAAAATTCACCAATTTTGATGAGATTTTTTAAAATGTACACTGATAGAACAGCTATCACAATACAATCTAACAA
>VMDR010023090.1:0-15814 GCA_007922815.1 Macrotus californicus | reverse complement strand
AGTTACCTATGTAAGTTCCAGGACCACAACGTCTATAAAAAGCAATACATTAGTACAGTGTAAATGTTAAATCGTTCAGCTGATCATGCCTGTAAATCATAAAATAAGCTGGTTCTGCTATTCTTTAAGATAGAAAAGAAATGAAGACAATTGGCCTCATTACCTCAGGAGTCTCTGAGGTCAAAAACTTTGTTTCAGATCCCGAAGAAGGCTGATCGGTAGCCAAGCAAGCACTCGAGCTACAAGTAACTGGAGAAGAAGCAGCCTGGACACAGGAAGATATAAAATATTGTAAAAAGCACATTTTGCCCTAGGTGGTGTGGCTCAGTGGATTGAGTGCCAGTCTGTGAACTGAAAGGTCACTGGTTCGATTCCCGGTCAGGGCACATGCCTGGGTTGCAGGCCAGGTCCCGGGTTGGGGGCGCACAAGAGGCAGCTGATGATCAATGTATCTCTCCCACATTGATATTTCTCTCCCTATCTTACTCACTCCTTTGCCCTCTAAAAGTAAATAAATAAAATCTTAAAAAAAAAAAAAAAGCACATTTTGTTCACTTTGTATTTCTTGGGCCCTGAGCTTCCTAATGTTACTCTTATTGAGCATGCACTGGAGCACAGGTGGCAAACACAAGGCCCATGGGCCAAATCCGGCCCTCCACCTTGTTTTATCCAGCCCGGCACCTTGTTTCTACCCAGTGGCAGTGCCGAGCTCTCGCTTAACCATTAAAGAGTAGTTACATTTATACAGTCCTAAAATTACATTTGGCCCTTTGAAGGCAACCGCAAGGTTGATGTGGCCCCTGGTAAACATGAGTTGGACACCCCTGCACTAGAGCAAACACTGTGCTAAATACTTTACACATACTAACACATTTAATCCAACAACAAGCCTGTGAGGTAAGTACAGGCACTACTATGCCCATTTTACTGACAATCAGGCAGGGGAGAAAGATTAAGTAATCAATCACACTAAATTAAATGGCAGAGCTGAGACTCAACCCAGGCAGTCAGCCACATCGCCCTTCCAGGTCTGGTCAGCAAAACCACACATCTAATCCCATCTTCACTTTTCGAGATTCTTGGCCCTGAAAACCTGGGGCTAGGTTTCCAACCTGGCACTCAACAGCAGTTCGCTGGAAGATGAGCTCAGGGCACATGGACGACTCTAGGCACAGCTTGCCAGGGATCATAGTAACTATGTTTTTACTCTGAGTGGTCTCAGTGTCTTAAAGAGGTAGGCAGAAAAAAATTAAAGCTAATGCCAGTAATATTTATAAAAGAAGAATTGGGGAAAAGCAGAGTAGGAACTAAGACTGTGACAACTGTGACCGATAAAAAACTAAGAGGGGGGGACCTAAGAAAGTGGCTAGGAATTCTATGGTACAACCAGTATTAGATATAAAAGAAAGACCCATAAGAATCTAGCAATTGCAAAGTCTGAAGTATCAGTGAATCCAATCCTTTTATCTAAATACTTTGATGTGGCTCAGAAGCCCAAGCAATAACATGGGTGAACTGGAAACTAATTAATAGTGGCCAATATCAAATCCGTTATGTTTCGGTGAAGGGTCATCCTTCTAAAAGGGTCATCATGATATAACACTTCTTGGGAAGGAGATGGGGACCAAGTTTTAAAAAGGTCTTATGGGAAAAAAATTTTGATATCCCTCAGAGCATTTTATATAACTAAATAAATTGGTACAATTTACTGTAGATCCAACTAAAACATTAGAACCGTTGTGAGACTGAGTGTTTCTGAGACGTGGCCTTCCTTCTATCTCTCTCCCAGACAACCACCCTGAACAAGTGGGTCTGGCTGTCATGGGGACATCACCAACTTCTAGCCACTGCAAGATTCACAGATCCGAAGTTAAGGCAGTTCGGGCCACTTGATAGTTAAGCTTTAAGACTTGAATTTTAGTTAAAAGGTTCACTTAACAAAAAAGATAAAGACACATACTTTGCATTAGTATTTATTAAACATTTAGAAATTATGGCAGTTCCTGATTTCAAATTATTGCTCTTTGCATCAGCTGAAGGTCATTTTAAGTATTGATGAATAAACATAATGTTACAGACCAGAACTACTAAACTAGACCAGTGGCTTTTCAAAAAAAAAGTTAATGTTTCAATTAAAGGCTCCGTGTAGAACCCTAAATAGCTGGAACAGATAAGATGGAGCTCTTTGGTTTCAGCGACACCCAGGCTGAGAGACTGTGTTCAACAAATAACATTTTTGAAAATTGAGCCCTACCTTATCAAACTAAATATAAACCACTGTAAACAAATGGTATTTACTCAGAAGTTTCTGGAAGGGAAGACAACAATTGACCCACCTGGTCAAAATATTTAACCTACTGTCAAAGCAGCTACTATCAAGAAAATTGCCAAAAATGCTTTCAGAGGAATCCAGAGAAATTCTTTAAAAAGATAATGACCAGAAAACAAACGAACCCTGAACTTACTACTGACTCAAATGCAATGCAGCAAATACAGACCCTGATGTTCTGGTCCCTTTGTAACTCTAAGTGTGTTCTGTGTAAATTAGTTCCTTGGATGCGAACCACTGTGCATGTGCGGTGGGTGGGTGGGTGAGTGGGGGGAACGACTGGCTAACTGTGAGCTTAAAAAGCTGTTTCTTTCTTTAGACCCTTTACTGTGAGGTCAGTTAGGCAGCTCAGTACCAAAGTAAGATTCCCAGACAAGGTACCTCTGAATTCTTCAGGCTTGCTCTTTCCTTACTAAATCAACTAGCTTTCTCTATTATAATTGAAGTCCCTCCCATGGTCATTAGGGATTCTTCTGAGGACTGGTTGTACTTAACCTAAAAAACTAGACATATATATTAGAATCACTAAGTCTGATCATTCTTGCCAAAGCAAGAGTTTCTTCCCTGAAGAGCTAAAGAAGAGTACATGAAAGATTAATTTGGAGAAGTTACCTGTAATGGCTCTTGACGAAAATCACTTTGATTGGATAGATTTTGTTCTGTAGATGCTGCAAAGAATGAAATCAACAGTAAACTACTGAGAGAAGACAAAGGTGCAAGCTTACCACCTGGGTGGAAACTCAAGTTTATACTTTACAGGGAAAAAAAGCAGTAGCTGAAGAAAACGAGGTCTCAAGTTCATCACGAATTTCCTGTTAGAGCTGCTCTACAAAGAGTCTGAGAGGACTGTAGAATAGGGCACTGATTACACCTGTGATACATGACATTCAAGGTTAAATGGGCAAAAGCAGCATTTCAAGCCTTCCAAAAGAACAGAAATATAACTTTTAAAAATAACAGGTAATAGTAATCGGAAAATAAAATTTGAGCTTTCATGATCTTATTGATACATATAAGTTTCAAGTTTCAAAGTAAATCTGAGCTGAGTCATCTGTTTGAGTTTTTCTTCCCTCTTTGTGTATATTAATCTACTTTTCAGTTACATAGTTTCAGTTTGGCTTCTTGTTAATATCCATCACTTTTGTTAATCACTCTGTTCCTTACTTCACCCAGGAATTACTGTGTATCTCCTTGCTATGCACTCCTTAGTGCAGCGGGGCAGTGTCTGTGACCACATCGCCCTTTCCCTGAGACAAACTGGTGTAGAGCAAAGGACCTTAATTTGGAAGCATCAGACCAGGTTCAAGTCTAGGCTCCACCATGAATTACTATGGGACTCAGTACACTAAATATCACTGAGGTAGTTTCACTCACAATCAGAATCTAAAAGCCTCAATGCTAGATTTATAAAGTCAAATGGAGTCAAGCAAGTTCCAGTCAGAATTCACTACAAGAACATAAAAAAATTGCCCAAACAGCTCTGTGCATTTCCGTTCATTCATCTGGGGACTTTCTCTAAAATGCATGCTAATATCCTAATGGGAATTCACCCACATGTTAACTGGTAACATATGGACACACTTAGAATAAACAGACACAGCTTAACCCATATGATGTCTAGAGTAAAATTATTAGAAGTGACAGTTAGCCCTGGAGCTGTTTGTCCCGTCTAAGGATGACTACATACCTGCTGGGCTGCCTGGAGCAGCTGAAGGCGGCTGTGACAATGGAATTGCACTTGAAGGTTTGTCAAAATCCAGAATAGATTCCTAAAGCCAAGTTTTTAATAATGAATAGAAGGGAAGTTTATTAATTTAAAAGCTATTACCATTAAATTATTCATGATGTTGCCCATAGCTTATTAGCTATAGGAATCTAGCTAATTACTATCTCAAAAGGTTAATTATTTAAAAGTCTTTACAGAAGAAATTAAGAGTTAAAATTTAAAACTAATGTCAAACTTTAAGACTGTGTCAAGTTTTAAAACTGGAATAGTAAATCTAAGGCCTACCCTGGAAAAGGTTTTTCCTGACTTAAGGTCTTAAACAAAGGCATTAATCCTAGTACAGACCGAGCCCCCATTTTTATTATACCCCAAACAATGAGGGTCTAATTACTTTATCTCAACCACAAACTAGCTCATGCTGTTACTTTCATGAGAAGCTATTCTCTTCTATCACCTGCCTATCTTGCTTCTCCCAGAAATGTTTCCAACATTTTGTCCTTTTTTTTTCATTCAATTATGCATTTATTCATTCATTCAGAAAATCTTACAGGGACAATTGCCATGTCAGGCATGGCCCCAGGGGTTTTTTGTTCTAGGTGGTGGCCCCGCCTCTGCAGGCTTCTGGTGACAAGGCTCTCTCCCTGCAAAGGCAGCTGATGCTGCCCTGAGCCAGCGCTCACATGCAGATGGTCTTTGGGAGGCACTGAAATATCTCTCCTCCATGCTTCTGCCCATGGGTCCTGGTACCTACCTTTCTTACCAATGCCTCCCAGCAATGCGAAGGTTTGCACGCTGTGCTCCAAAGTCCCCCAGCTGAGCACACCTCCCAGGGCTTTCCACGGCTCCGTGCTTCTCACCAATCCATTCATTCCACAAACACTGACCAAGCCCCACTGTGTGGCAGGGAATGTTCCAGATGCTCAGGGACACCTAGGCCCAGCACAGCCAGCCTCTGCTTCCAGGAACTGACTCAGTTCTAGTGCCGGCACAGACCGGTGCTATGTTGCTGTGGAGGTGGCTATAATGAGCTAGTGTGACAGAGACGGCGGCCACCCCAGGTAGGGAAGAGGGCCTCCAGGAGGCAGGACACTCTCAGGAATTAAAGGAGGGAGCCTGAGCTGGTAGTGTGTGAGCAGGAGAGCAACTGGCCTCAGAGAGCCAGGGCTGGGAGAATAGGAAGGAGGCCCGTGTGACTGCAGTGGAGTGGGTGAGGTAGGGTACGGCAGAGAAGGTGACAGGTAAGAGACACCAGACCTTTGTGGCCTGCCAGTTTTTGTGGGGGAGTGACATCAAATGACATAGTGTAACATTCCCTCCTTTTGCTGGGGCAGGGGTGGTACAGGGGAGCGGGAAGCCAGGCCGTGGCTGCGTCCAGAGGAGGGGGCAAGTGGAAACAGTAATGTACTTTGGAGCCAAACCCACAGGACCTGCTGATGGACTAGAACTAGGTGCGAGTGCAGAGGGCAAGAGGAACCCGCCCAGATGTGGAAGCTCCACATCTGGTTGAGTGGCAGTGTCAATTATGGAGGCAGGAACACTGAGCATGGGCCAGAATGGGGTTTCAGAGGAAAGCATGAGCTGTTTTGCTGACAACGTTTGACAGGGGGCTAAGCGTGGAGGCATGGGGCTCTCTGCAGAGCCCAGGCCCCTAGCAGAGAGGGCCCCAGTCCCAAGGGCCACTGCAGCATTCCTGGGGCCACCTGGGGCAGGGCCGAGGGGCAACCACACCTCCCTCACTGGAGCCCCCTCACTTCTGTTGATGTGTCCCAAGATGCCATGTTTTCTTGGCCACTCCATTGTCTGGATTCATTCCAGTCCAAAGGCAGGATTCTCTGTGCATCTGCATTTCGTATTTGCTTTCTCCTGAGGCTGCAGCAAAGGGTCACAGATTTGCTGTCTTGGAGCTCTGGAGGTCAGGAGTCTAAAGCGGTGTTCCCCCTGGGGGCTCCAGGGCAGATAGTCACCACGGCTTCTGGAGGCTGCCTGTCGTCCTTGGCCCTTGGTCCTTGGTCCTTGGCCCTTGGCCCCCAACCCCTGTGACCTCTGCTGAGTTGTCCCATCTCTTTCTAAGAACATTTTGAGTTCTTAAGTTACACACTTGTAGTGACCATTTTAGTTCTTTTTCTATCTTCAAATAATCTGAAGGGATAAGCAATTATTCCCTCATTTTACAAATAAGTAGAGGGTTGGAAGCTAAACAACTTACCATAGATTGTACAGCTGATAAATTGGTGGAAGTGAGATTTAACCATGGGTCTAATTCCAAAGCTCAACCTTTTTACTACACAAGAATATCTTATCTGTCTACTTCCTCCCTCAGTAATATCACACTGTTCTGGAATTCTGTGAGAGTCTGTGTAACACAACTTAACATTTAACTACTGACTTAACACAAGTTCACAATCTTACACAACTGGAATATAAACTCCTTAAAGGTGATAACGTGTTACGATTTGATCAGCCCAATGTCACCTAGCAGCACACCAAGCACAGAGCAGGTTCTCACCATCTCAGTGGAAACTACTGGTGACCAACAGCAGTATCGGTTTTGAGCACTTTAAGCTTTTTACACGTTTAATTATTTTCATTACAACAAAGAGGAATAGAAACTATTGTCCTCAGTTTTAAAAGAAACTGAGGCAGAGTTAAGTAACTTGCCTACACTCTCGGAGCTGGGAAGTGGCAGAGCCAGGATTCGTGCACATTCTGGACCAGAATCTGTGCTCTGAACAACGCCCTCATATCAGAATGCCTCATTCCTCAATGCTTCAGATCAGAAGGGGGTAGCCTCGGGGAATTGCACTTAAGATTTGTTTAATAATGACTCATACTTGCATAAAGTTACAGGTTCCTTGAATCTGGGTCATCAGATCCTGCAGTTTTTCTTTCCTCAATACTGGATCCTTTGGGAGGGCAGAGGAAGAACCTACAGGTGAATGCATGGGCTTAGGCACCTACGAGACAAACCAGTAATGTATTAAGAATAAAATTCAAATTCAATAACCTAATTCAGGAAACTTAGTCTATTGTTCCATCTAAATGAAATCAAAACACATATCAATGCTCATTTATTAGATTTATCTCAGGTAAAATACTTCCACATAAACGCATTTTCTAAATAATTTAATCAAACTTTAAACATTTTTTCCCCCTTCAGAACAACTTTAATGAAAATCTTTCTAGAATACCCTCTTTTTTAAGACCTAAAATAACAGGCCTTCCCTGATAGGAAGTTCTTTCATTATAAACATCAGTTACCTTATGTCTTCCAGGATAAGATGAAACTAACTATAAGACACACCACGGATTTACTTATTTTTCCTAGGGAAATAATTACTACTACCACATTAAAAATACATTCTATTTCTAAGATGTATCTGATTGCAGAAACATTAAGATGTAAAAATGTAGCCCTGGTTGGTGTGGCTCAGCAGATTAAGTGCTGGCCTGGGAACCAACCGGTGGCTACTTCAATTCGCAGTCTAGGGCACAGGCCTGGGTTGCAGGCCAGGTCCCCAGTAGGGGGCGCACAAGAGGTAACCACATTGATGTTAACCACATTAACACTCTCCCTCCCTTCCCTTCTCTAAAAATAAAATCTTTTTTAAAAAAGATGTGAAAATGTATATGTATATATCCTAGAATTGAGGAAATACATTGTTATATTTTGTTATAAAGTAAGTATACTTGGAGGGGCTATTGGTATTTACAAGGTAGTTAACCCTCACACTAACTTGCTTCAGATTGCTGCACACTCTGAATTAGACCTAATGTGTACTTCTTACAGCTATCAGCATGCCTCTCCCTGTCAGCACCTCTTCTCTAACCTCTGATTCAGAAGTCACACAGTTGATTTGTCAAAGTATCATATAAAACAAGAGTTCATACACCCTAAGTGAATAAATGAAAAGCTCTTTTAGGAGAAAAGTATGAGCATTAATGTTTAACTTCATGTTATGTAGTCTTTTGTCTTTGAACTCTATTTTGCCCTTGACTGTGCTTACTCATGTTCTAGACAGCTGAGACTGGCAGACAGATACAGAGACATATACTGTATTATACGCAGAAGTGTCCTCTCAGTCACTGAAAGACCTTGCAACTTCAGTACAATGCCATGTGTGCCATGAAAGCATATTAAGTTCTGACCTTTCCAAATGAACACTCCTGATTTCATTCAGCCAGTAGCGTGGTATCAATATTCTGATATGGTAAAGGCTCAGCACTGCTATGCTCAGTAGAAGTTTACAGTTTTTTAAACAGCTCTATCTAGGTATAAAACTAGGCTTTTAAATGCAAGTTTCTCAAAATGGATGACATATTGCAATTACTGTATGTGACTTGTGGTTAAGGAAATAAAGCTATCAATCTCCTGCCAGGTCAGGAAGAAGCTAAAATTAGTATTGCACCTGAAGAACAGATGGAGAAAGGGGAGCAAAAGGAGACGAGTTAACTCTAAAATTCTCTTCCCGGGCAGAATGGAGGTAGGGGTCATTTATTTTAAAAACTCAATGCTACAATAACCCCACGCAAAATGTGTTTCACGCCATCAGAGACCAAAGGTTTACCAGAAAACTTTTGGCTAAAAGGGCACAGAAGTACAAGGAACATTACTAGAGATGAAGAACACTGGGAATGCAAAAAGTTCAACTTCTCAGCAAACTAGGTGGTACCAAGTCTACATTTAAATAGTGGTATATAAATTACAATTTAATAAATAGGTAACACTAACTAGCATTGTATCCAAGGACTATTCATTATAAGCCTGCTTATCTTCCCGAAATAGGTTATCAGTTACAGAATGAGGCCTTATATTTTAACTAAATCTCAAAACCTAATTCCGAATATTTATTTCTACTTGCTTACATTTTTTTTTAAGATTTTTATTTATTTTTAGAGAAAGGAGAAGGAAGGGAGAAAGAGAGGGAGAGAAACATCAATGTGTGAGAGACACCTTGACCATCAGTTACCTCTCACATGCCCCCAGCTGGGAACCTGGCCTGCAACCCTTTGGTTCACAGGCCGGCACTCAGTCCACTGAGCCACAGCAGCCAGGGCTAATTCCAGAATATTTAATGCATATAGTTTCCATCTCTTGAAAATTCTTATTTTGAAACAGAAATGGAAAACTAATTCAGATTGCTCCCCAACGACTGGAGTATCTGCAACCACCGTGTACCTTCTACAGGGAGTACAGGCTAATCTGAGTGACTACAAATGAGTGAAAAAGAAGAGAAGACAGCAAAGTGTGACTTCTGTCAGGAAGAGCCACCCACGTGCCAGGTGGATGATAACAAATGAAATATAGTCTAACAAGTCTCCCACCCTGTGACATGCATTTACGCGTCTCACTTGTTCACATCATGGGCTTGTCTCAACTACCCACTATTTTGATGTTATATCACATCATTAAATTTTTGGCATTAAAACAGCATCTTCTCATTGTGGAAATTTCATCTCAGGCTAGGTTCAGTGCATGGACTAGGTCTACTTCCAGTTTTCAAGGGAAAAATAATTTACACATTAAAGAATTAAGTGAAGTGCTGTACACATTAATTTAACATGGGTTTTCTTGATTTTTTTTTTTTAAGAAAACTAAAATGTTATCATTACCATAGCTCATTTATGTCTACATTGCCAGAAGCAAACTGATACAAATCAACTCACATCTTTGGGTTCTGCATTAAACTTCCCGGGCAGGAGCTGGTCATTTGGTATGAGGCTTCCCGAAGCCACCCCCCAGGACTGTGGGGAAATCTGTGGTGGTGGTGGTGGTGTTAAAGGGTGTTTTTGATTCTCAGCATCATTTTCCCAGGATTTATGAGTCTCTGGCTGTCTTGAACCCTGTTCTGCACACATGGGAGTGGGCCATGACTTGCTGATGTCCTGTTCACTCTGCACAGAAGGTGTCCAAGACTTAGCAGTTTGCTTCTTTGGATCCTGTTCTTTCTGCAGCTGAACTGGCCAAGGCTTTGGTGTCTCCTGCTTCTTCTGTTCCTCTTGAGCATTTCCTGCTTTGGATTTAGGAGTTTCTTGCTTCCACTGGCTAGGAGTTAGCTTGGGTTTAGAGACATCCTGCTTCTTCTGTTCTTCCTGCAAAGTGGGCCTGAGATTTGCAATCTCTTGTTTCCTCTGTTCTAAGGAAACTGCAGGCTTTGCTAGCTCCTGGTGCTTAACAGAAGACTCCCAGGATTTAAAAGGTTCCTGTTTCTTCTCCTCACCATCTGGTTCAGTAAGCACATCCCAACATTTGGGGAGATTTGGTTTTCTAGCATAACCTGCTTCCCAAGACTGCTCTTCATCCTGCTTGCTTGAATAATCTACTTCTGTTATGTAGCGTCTGTTAAGAAACTAGGCCAGAGGAAAAACTGTGCTGAGTCACAGAATTTACAGAAGACCTTGAGGGGAACAGTGAACTCCCTCTCAGTATTCCTATATCCATCGGTCTGTACTACTATGCTAACAGGAAATGTCTGTCCTTATTCTACTCGAAAAGACTGTCCTACTTTTTTGTCCATTCCTTTTCCCTCAATTAATAGAAATACAAGCTTTGATATTTGAAAAATAGCAATCTATATCTCACTGGCACAACTGGAATAACCTTGGTAAAAGAGCCTGAACCAAGTAAATGTGGGCACCATGATGTGCAGTTCTTAGTGGTCGTAGATGAGCCAAATACAGATCACTACTTTCAAAGTATCGAAGTTTGTGTTTCTGACTGCCCACCTGACACCCTGAAACATCAAGGCAGAGGGCAGTCCAACTACACAAAGTTACACTATATAACCTTATGCCTTACGTTTCCTGAATTACCAGATTTTCTTCATTTCCATTATATATCAATCAATGCCATGATTTTACCTCTTTCTTTCCTTTCAGCTTCCATGAATTTCAGGGTCACTTGGGAACAAACAAATACCCTCTTCTGTTACTAATCTGAGTAAATTTTGGAGAGAGCAAAAGTCTACCCATTTTTAAATGCTAACACAAGGGCCCAAAACAACAGTAACAGCTTCTAAGTGATTTGGAAGTTAAGCTGACTCCTTTAATCCTCAAGGCAAAGCACACGAGGCAGGCATTACTATTACCCCCACCGTGCGCATGATAACAGACACAGACATCTTGCCCAAAGCCACTGAGCTAGTAAGCTGCAGAGCCGGGATTTGAGCTTAAGTAGTCTAGCTCCACAGCCTTAGCTCTCAGCCACAACACAACACAACACCAACGCTCAACAACCACAATCAGCAAATTACCTTTCGGTACCTTACCTCTTGCGGTTGTATCTCTGGCTGTGTAAGTTCCACAAGAGACTCTGGGAAGATAAAAGAAATATTGCATAAATACTAGGTAAACTCTAAGTTCTCAAACTGACTGTAACTAATTCATTCCAGCAACATATTTCAGAAGAGTTATAGAAAAGGATAGTAAAATTGAGTATATTCATAGAAAGAATCATTCTCACTGTTGCTTTTTGGTCAAAAGCTTATGGTCCAAAGGCTAGTTGAAGCTAACAGTTCTCATACAAGATACTCTCTAAAGTCAAGTAATAGTTAAAAACTCACTTCTGATTGAAATACGTCTGGTCTACTCTTACCTACAAACACAGCTTCTTTCAAGTTAGAACTACAGCTCCAGTTCCCTGGGGTAAAAATTAGTTTTCTCAGCTAGAAAAATAGCCCTTAAAGTCCTCCTACAGGCCAGGTGAAGGCTGGGAGGAGAGTAAGGGAGTGCAGATACCAAAGCACTGGATTTAGAATTAAGAACTAAGACAAAGTGAACATGAGAAATGACCTGACTCTTGCTACTGGCTTCCTGAAGTATTCCTGGACTACTACCTTAGAAGTGATATTTCTTAAATAAATCCAGCTTCAACAAACAAAAGCAAACATGCCATTTACTCAAAGTATTTTTTTCTTCAAGAAAAGTCGAATTTTGAAGAAATCCATTTCCTTTACTGGAAATATTATATTTATTTTGGCAGTTTTTTCACAAATCAATGTTAACCTTAGGTTAATTAGACTCTTCTACTATAACATTTGATTCTACTATAACTTACATTTTAAACAATTTCAAATGGAATTATCCTACTAATAGTTTAACAAAGAGATTCAAACTCAATAAATGTCTCATTTTAACAATGTACAGTTCTCTTTTGCAACAAAGTGTAACCTAATGTGTCTATGGAGGTTCACTCTTAACAGAAGGTAAATCATGGTAATAAAGTCTAGAGATGTTTTTCAAACGGAGGCTCATCCTACAGCAAGTAAAGATGTCCACGCATGCAGACACTGACAAATTGAAATAGGGTAGTCCTTTCACAATGATCTGACTCATTCTGGGTGTTAAAAATGCAACCACTATACAGAATTTCAGAGATCACAACAAACCTGACTCTTTGACAGATTCAGTCTTCAACAATTGTTTTTTCTTCTCTGATTTTATTAGCATTTCTTCCTCCAATGACACTTCTTTTTCCTGAGCATGTTTTGGAACTGGGATACTTTCAAAATAGCCTGAGTTCAGCAATTTAGACAGTAGATCTTTCATATGTTTGTCTAAGAAAGAATGATTAAGACTTAGTTATCATGTAGCCTAAAAGGTCATGGGAAATTTCTTGAAATAGAAATCCTAATACAATGTTACCCTAATTACAGTGCCATTATAACACTCCACATTAGAGGGGATTCAAGGGACTGGTCAGCCCCATGAAAAGTAAACACACAGTCTATCTTTACGTCAGGCTGAATCAGTACAAACTTTAAAGATCAGAACCCCAAAGTTTAAACAAGTCACTTAAGTTTCTCTGGGCCTCCATTTCCACTATTTGAAAGAGGCTAATCAGAAATCCTTATCAAAGACTCAAAGATGTTACAAAAGTACACATTATTCCGTGAGCTCAAGAAAAAGTCACTTCTCCCATCTGCTCCCATGACATCACAACTAACGATTATTCTCTCTTCCCCAAGTACGTAAGGCCTCAGAGAAGTAAAAGCCTCTCAAACGTAACATTAGAAAACCCTACCTTGAACACCTCTGAAGGGTTTTTAAAAGTCCCACGATTAAGACTTTACTCTTGAGTTATGCTTTATGTCACTCCCAGCACATTACCCTTTGATGATTGAGAAAAATCTTAAAATGATGTTAAAGTCACTGTACCATAAATAGGTCTAAAGTCTACTTTATTTTTAATATCCACTAAAAATGTAATTCCCAAGTTAAGCAGAGTTCCCATACTTAATTTGGGTCTATTATTCCTTTCATAGGAGCACTATGCCATAGATTTTTTTTTTTAAGAAAATCAACTTTGAGATATAATTTACAAACAACAAAATTCACCCATTTTAAGTGCACAGGACAATCGTGTTAACTTCCACCAGAACAATGACATAGAACATTTTCATCAACTCAAAAAGTTCCTTCATGTCCCTTTTGTAATCAATCCCCTGCCTTCACCCCCTGGCAACCACTATAACCTGTGATCACTCTACTTATGTCTTTTCTAGAATTTCACATAACTGGAATCATACAATATGCACTCATTTTTTGTCTGGTGTCTTTCACTCAGCATAATTATTTTGAAATTCATCCATGTTGTTGCATATGTGAATACTTCATTCCTTTTTTATTGCTGAGTAGATCTCACCGTATGGATATGCCACATTGGGTTTATCAAGTATCAGTTGATGTGCATCTGGGCTGTGTTCAGTTTGAGGCTTTTATGAATAAAGTTGGTATGAATATTCATGTACAAATACTTACATGAACTTATGTTTTCAGTTCTCTTGGGTACTAGAATTGCTTGGTAAGTGTACACTTAATTTTATAAAAACTGCCGACCTGCTTTCCAAAGTATTTGTATCATTTTGCCCTCTAACCAAGAAATACATTTCTGTGATTGTAATTTGAAAGGACTTAGAAATTTTGTCACACTTACACATACTTTGAGTATTTTTAAAAGGAAGCAATTACTACTAACAAAACTGCTTACTAGCTTCAAATGAGCTTTCATTATCTCAAGCTAGCACACAAAACTCTGTACTTAATGTCTAGCCATTGGAACTTGGTCATTGGGCCAAAATCTATTTAGGAAGTCAAAAGAACTCTTTCTCTCCAGCTCATGTCCAGATCAACAGACAACAATGCTTCAATAGACTATGTAGCCAAACCATTCTTACTTTCTTAGGCAGATCTGGTAGGGAAGTCTTGATATTAACAACGTGTGGATTTAAAATTCTTAAATAGAACAGGTACAACTATGCAGAATAAAGAACTGAACTCCAAAGTGGTCAAGCTAATGTTAAAGCTAGGACTAGACCTTAGCAAATCATAGTGACTTTCTACTTCAACACTGTCCCTAGTTTCCATTTTAATCAGTGCAGTTATACAAGGGCTGCTTTTAACAGAACTAAACAGAGATCATTCCTCCGACGAATACAGTACAGTCAGGCACGTAAGTTCTGATGGACTGACAACGACACAGTTTCAACCCGCAACATCGTTCTAAACCTTTGTTCATAAAGGTTAGGATCTACCGCACAAGTCCAAAGTGGAGAAAACTCACATGTCGTTCCTACCACTGCTTTCTCACTGCCTTCCAAAAGGTCCCAAAAGTACAAGGATGACTGCTCCATCTGGTCTTCAACACTGATAAGGAAAAGTGGAACAGAAAAAAAGTGGCTTTAGAGGTACAAATATATGTGGGGCCATACAATTTATACAAATAACCCAGAAACATATATATATGGCTATCTATAGGTAAGAGTTTTATTAGGTGTCTTCCTGATACAAGGCTGATTTCTAATAACAGCTGAGATCTAACGCTGCTTTAGCATGGCTCAACAGACACAACACTGAAATAACACGTATCTAACAAAGCGAGAACACAGACATCGGTTCATTAGCTCATTTATTTCAGCAAAGCAAGAATAGAAAATGGGTAACTGGAAGGGGGAGAAAATGAGTAGCCTCAATTTGCTGGTTTTATATTTTAAATCATCAGGTTTGTTTCTCCGTATTTATTCACAGCGCAAGAACACTTTAATCCTTTAACAATACTGGCCAAGTTAAATTTTGTTTAGCTCCACTTCAGTACAGCAAATAAAAAGGCAAAGACTCTCAGGTAAATACAACAGTCTGAGATAATTACAAAAATAAACTTTAAGAATACACATAAGTAGTGTTATGGCTAATACTTGCATAAGGTTAAAACTTGATGATCAGACATTATTTTTTACATCCATTTACAATAAAGAAGTATGTTAATGCAGTCGTTCAAGTCCACTTTCCTCCCAGACAGTCTATCAACCCTGGCAGAGTCTAGGCAGTTCCACATTTCCCATGTAGAATCAAATCAATGTTTTCTTAACTACTAAATATACCTATGTATTTATATCTATATAAGCTCAAGTGTTATTGTTCTAGTTCAGAAAAATATTTTCATTAGCTTACCTCAGACTTTCATTTCTTTCAGGGCAGGTCAGTTTTGAAAATTTAATGAGGTAGTCAAGTTCTTTTAAAGGCAAATACACTGCACCATTCAAGCCCTCTTTTAAGTCTTTCTGTACATGCTCCTGCATCAAGTTCTGTAAGACATACTGAACTTGAAGTATGGTGCAAAGTTTCTTCTTCTCAGCCTCAAGTTTCAGCATGTGCTCCCTTCTCTGGGCCTTCTTCTGAGCTTTAAGTAGCTGTTAAAACAAATGCTAATTAAGGTTGATACTCTCCACCACCTCATAGTACCAACTGTAGTCTAAAAATGTCTG
>VMDR010023089.1:0-15818 GCA_007922815.1 Macrotus californicus | reverse complement strand
AATATTCTATGGAGAAACTATGAGTCAGAGAATACAATGACTGGTCCAATATCACAGCTATTCTGAGACGTCAGCTTCAAAATCAGGCTCAAAGCTCCCTTTTCAAACATATTGGTCATGTACATTCATTCTAAGTTTTGAACATCTCTGCACCCCTTTATGCATTTTAAGTGTATATGAAATTTTTTCATTGCAAGTTTAAATAGTTTCAAAGGAAAAGTTTCCAGGATATTGTAAATGTTTCCATTTTAACTAGAAAACTGTTCCACCAGTCTTTTGAATGTGTCCAATAGTATACTGTGACCATCAACCAGTTACAAAATACATGGACCCATTCTTCTTTACTAAGCATAAATTATACATCATTTTTTCTTTTCCTTAACTTGTATTCTTCTTCCATTTTCCTCATAGAATATTATCTTAAAGTTTTCATACTCAAAGATATTTTATTAACTATAGCATCATATTTCTTTGTGAGGAACGTAGAGTTAATCCTCATTATTTGCAAATTCTGTATTTCCCAATTCACCCACTCAGTAAAATTTATTTTTAACCTCCAAACGAACACTTGTGACACTTTTGCGGTCACTTGTGGACATGTGCAGAGCACTAAAACATTTGAGCCACCTGTTGAGCGTGTTCCCAGTTGTGGTTGTGGAGGCGACACTCTGCCTTATTGTTTTAGCTCTCCTGCTGTATATAAACAAGTGTCCTTTTCGTGGTTCATTTTGTGCCTGATTTTTCACATTTTGGTGCTTTTATTGGTGATTTTCCTGTTTAAAATTGACCCTAATTTTAGTGTTTAAGTGCTGTGTGGTGTTCCTCAGCACGACAACGCTGTGATATGAATGATGAAATATGCAGATATGTTAGATAAGCGTCAGTTGGGGATGAGTGATAGTGCTGTTGGCCATGACTTCAATGGTAATGAATTAACAATATGTATTAAATAAGATGTTTGTAAACAGAAATACCATGAAACAAGGTAATACAGGGTGGGCAAAAGTAGGTTAACAGTTGTTTGTTTGAAAAATAACACAATAGTTAATAAATAATATAAGAATAAATTCTGTGTTTTGTGTACTCACAGTTGTAAACCTGCCTTTGCCTACCCCTGTATATTGATTAGCAGATAAAAATACTGTGAGCAGAGGCTCACAGAGACTCCATCCTGTATTGGCTGCGAGCCACGGTTCAGTACTTGCTAACTCAGTGTTCCCAGCAACGTCACAGAACATAACTACCACGAATGAGAACTGACTATTATATGTGTTTGTACATGTATGTGTGTGTGTTTACACGTACATATAATTTTAAGTATTTAAAAATACTCTATAATCAGAAGCTCTATGTGTAAATGCATTTCTCCTACACTGAGCTATCATTAAATTTGTTGCTAATATGTTATTAATTACCTGTTGAATCAGTTTTAGAATGTGGACAAGGAAGAGAAAACAGGACCATAAAGAGAAAAAGTGAGATCGAAAGAGGGGGAGAAAAAGATCATGCAATTTATTGAGTTTTTATTATCTGTTAGTAAAAGAAGAAGAAGCAGCGGAGAAGGGATGGAAGAAGGAAAAATTAGAGAATCAGAGGATGAGTAAAGAGAGAAGAGAGAAGAACCTAGGGAACAGGGGAAAGGAAAAGGGATTTTATTGCATATTTTGGGAGGGGTGAAAGGTGTAAGAATTACACCCACCTATAAAATGGAAGTCAATGGAAACACCCACACACTCACACACACACACTTAGAATGTCTAAAATGTATAAGTAAAAAATCTCATTCACTTTTGAAAGAAAACCCCTAGTTAATTTTATAGCTTTATTTAAATATAAGTACAGACCATACAGTTCATTTAAAGTATCCAATTCGACCCTCAAAGAGGCCTCCTACCCATAAGCAATCAGTCTAATCTCCATTACCTCCAAACCTAAGAAATACTAACATACTTTCCCCCTAGTTTTATTGAGATATATTTGACATATAACATTGTATCAGTTTACAGTTTATAACATGATAATTTGAAATATGTACATGCTAGGAAATGGTTACCACAGTAAATTTTGTTAACATCCATCACTGCACACTTAACAATTTTTTTTCTTGTGATGGCAACTTTTAAGATCTACTCTCTTATCAACTTTTAAATATAAAATACCGTAGTGTTAACCATAGTCACCATGTTGTACATTACATATCTAGAACTTACTTATTTTATAACGGGAGGTTTGTACCTTTTGACCACCTGTACCATTCCTTCCCTCCGCCACTCCCTACAACTATCAACCTGTTCCCTGTGTCTATGAGTTTGTTCTTTTTTTTTTTGTAGATTCCACCTATAAGTGAGGTCATATGAGAAGAGACCCAGAAACCTTGGAATTTATTTATAAAATGTTGCATATTTATTCTTACGTGTTTAAACTTCAGTCACCTTCCAAGTTCTCTCCATTTGATGCAATACACTCATTGAGATGTTTTTTCCACTGCTCAATAGTTTTTGAACTCGTTGACTTTGATGCCTTTTAGTGTTTCTGCCATTTTTTGTTTCCCCTGTTCCACATCAACAAAATGTATCCATTTGAGGACTTTTTGTCATCAGGGGAAACAAAAAATGGTTGCTTGGGGTGAAATCATGTGAATAGGGAGGGTGGAGTACGGGGGTCATGCCATTTTTGGTCAAAAATTACTGAACACTCAGCGTGGTATGGGCCAGTATGCTCGTGAATCACCCGTCATGAAATGGGCAAATGCTTGAAAGAGTTTAAAAGAAAAATTCACTGGAGTCAAACAGCCTGTTGCAGCACCTCCAGCTGGTACACTGACAGAGATAGTTCCTAGAACACTCATCTAGCAGGGGAAGCCTGTACTACAAGGAGCCTGCCCTCCAGAAAATAATTCTGGGGTTTTTTGGGTTCCCTCTTATACAGTATTTGTCTTCTCTTTTTGACTTATTTCACTTAGTATATATGCCCTCAAAGTCCACCCATGTTGTCACAAATGGCAGGATTTTCCATTTTTTAATGGCTGAGTAATATTCCATTGTATGTTTATCTTCATAAATCTATTGCTGGAATTGCTGGATCATATGATAGTTCTATTTTTAACTCTTTGAGGAATCTCCTGGCTGCCAATTCCCACCAACAGTGCACGATGATTCCCTTTTCTCCGTATCCTTGCCAACACTTGTTATTCATTGTCTTTTTGATGTCAGCTGTTCTAACAGGTGTGAGGTGACATCTCATTGTGGTTTTGCTTTGCATTTCCCTGATGATTTCTGATGTAGAGCACCTTTTCATGTGCTAAATGACCTTTTATTTCTACAAATTTGCCTATTCTGAACATTTCATATAAATATAATCATATAGTATGTGGTCTTTTGTAACTGACTTTTTCCCTGCCCTCTTTATTGATATTAAAATTGAAAAATAAAAGTTGTATATATTTACGGTGTACATGTGATCTTTGATACACATATATGTTGCAAAATGATTACTACAATCAAACTAATTAACTTATTTATCACTTCACACAGATAAGATTTTTTTTGTGTGGTAAGAACACTTTAAGATCAACTTTCTTAGCATATTTCAAGTATACAATACAGTATTTGTTATTAACTATAGTTCTGTATATTACATCTCCAGAGTAATCCTTAGTTGATTCATTTATCTATGAAAGTGATCGTCCAATACTATCATTAGGGATAAAATTTAGTGATGAGAAATTTATGGAAATTATAGCAGTATAGACTTGTCTTGCTTTAAGAAATCCTACAAAGGATAATTCAATGTATTAAGCTGGTAAAATAAGAAGAATCTTTTTATTCCAAAATTATTCTTTTTTTTAACAAAGATTCATCAGTTGGGCATCTCTTATGCTATGCATATTTTGTACACTTATATGTGAATTTATGATCAGTTAGAAATAAAAATAAAACATCTGTGAAAATATGACTAAATGTACCATTTAATGAAATATAAAAATATTACCCACCCCTCATAGGAATTGGGTATGGCATTTTAGGAATCTATTTTATTGCATCAAGTGCGGTACCTCTGTTTTCCCAAGTTTTGCCATTTACATCAGCTGTAGTGTTTAACTTTAAAGATAAATGGATAGCATATGAAAGGGATCCTTGGACCATGTGGTAATATGTTATATTAATGATGCAGTAAATTGAGTACTAGGAAATATTACTTGAAGAATGTTCATAATTCATGCTTTATTTTCATGCTTAAATTTGTAGACCATTTTGACACCAATCCAAATACAAGTATTTTTATAAATCACTGAAGTATCTAATTTAATTAAATTCAGTATATGGTCATATCTAATACTTATTTTGATAATTATGTGTGAGTAATCATGATATTCAGAATTGTACTATGGTTAACTAAATTAGAAAGAAATGTCTATTTTGAATTGCACAGAACAAGTTTCATTTAGCATTGGAAGGTCAGGCTAAAGTCATTTCTAAATGGTACTTCCAGAAACTGCAATGCTTTTATTGCTAAAAGGTAGTAAAAATGGATTTCTCACATAATTTTGAATGTAAGAAAAAGAAAATTAAAAATAAACTCCAAGTTTTTTTTTAGCTTAATGTCACTCAAAAACTGGAATTGTTGTAGAGATGGCAGAACATCATTCTGTTCTTTTTGAATGGTTTGACTTTCCCTATGTACTTCCCAAAGATTCCTTTTGAGCTTTCTTTGCTTCTGAGCCAGAATAAGAAAGTTACATGAAGACTTGTCTTATTAGCACTGGTCTTCTGTGAAAATTACACTGCGAGAAGTGGATTGCTCAAGGAATTAAACGTAGTGCATACCTTTGAATGGCTTTATTATATAGCTAAAGAGTAGGCAGCCATTCACTCACTGGCCATGTCCTTTCCTTCTCCCATATTCTTTTCCCCTAAATGGAAGTATGGATAGTCTCGTTTATGCCTAGAGTTTCAAAAACACAATAGGTCAGTGAGAGCCTTTAGTCACAGTCTCCTAGGTTACCACAAGATGGGGCTAAATTTTCAGTAGACAGCTATTTTTGTGGTCTACCAGAGCAAGCCCAATTTTATTTTTGCTATTATTACTGCTGTTGTGAGAGGGGAAATGATTTTGTATCCATGCAAAAGATACTCATTTTAATTAGTAACTGAAATCCTTTAAAGCAACTCTAGAAGAAGTGTTCTTTTCAGATGATTCATGTTAGTGGATGTACGTACTTTTTTTTCCTCCAAATAGTGAGTTTGAGCACTTAACTATATAGGTACCCAGAATTATTGTGTGGATTAGGATCTGCACATATCACATAAAATGGAACTTTAAAAGAGATTTTTACAGCATTCCATAAAATAAAATAATTCTCACTAGTCCTTGTTTCTTTCTCCCTTACCCTCTCCCCCTTCCTCCTTGTCCTTCCCTGTCCTTCTCCATCTCCTTCTTATTCTTTCTATGTCTTCATCTTCTTTCCACCTTTGCATCCCTCTACAATTTTTGCCAGATAACTAATAAACTTAGGTGTTTTTCCATTTCCAGTACTTCCCCCTGCCACTACGATGTGGGAAGGATGAGCCAGTCATGCTAAGATAGAACTGGAGGGGTTTTCTGAGTTGGAAAGAGTGTACACAGTGGACTTGGGATCTGATATTATATATCAAACATTGATAAAAATCAAATTATATTGATAATCATTCACTAATCAACTATTCATTGAGCAATGGCTCTGGGCTAGGTATTAAGTATATATTGGTTAATAAGACATACATGAATTCTTTCCTCATCCAGTTTTTGTAACTGCAGATAGTAGGTTTTCAATTGATGGATTCTTACAAATATGTTTATCTATGTACCCAACATCCAGTCCAGATATGGAATATTTTCATCACCCTAGAAAGTCTCCTTGTGCACCATTAGCACATTTTAAGACAATTTTCCCTGACCAGCCCTTGTCCCCAGCAACCATTCTGATTTATACCACTATGAGTTAGTTTGACCTCTTCTTGAACTTCGTGTAAATGAATGTGCTTTTTTTACGTGTGACTCAGCATATCTTTTTGAAGTTATTCATGTTGTTAAGTGTATCAATAGTGTGATTCTTAATTGTGAGCAATATTCTATTGTATAAATATACCACAAATTGTTTGTCCATTCTATGATTAATGGACAGTTCAGTTGCCTACAGTATTTGGCTATCATGAATAAAGATGCTATGACCCTTCTTGTACATGTATTTTTGTAGACATGTGCCTTAATTTTGTTTGGTTTTATATTAAAAATAGAATTGCTGGGTTCTAGTGTAGGTGTATTTTTAACTTTACAAAAAATTGCCAAATAGTTTTTCAAGGTAGTTATACCATTTTATACTCCCAAGAATAGTGTAAGAAGTTTCTAGTTGCTCAACATACTCACAATATTGGGTATAACTACTCTTAATTTAAACCATGCCAGTGGGCATTAAGTAGTATGTCATTGTGAAGATATGCCTCTAACCCAGTTATTAACAATAAGATAGAGCCCTGGAGTGCATGGTGGGAAAAATTCGGAGGTCAAGAATGAAAAGAGGAAACTTGGAGAGTAAAAACAAAATAGCATGGAGATGACACTATGTGGTAAGAAGAGATAGATGAGCAGAGTTTTTCATTTTGAGCAGCTAAGAAAGAGAGGAAACATCATTATAAGTGCAGTCAGAGTAGGGAGAGACTTCAGGTCTGAGGTGCATTTCGCTGTGTGTACCCCAAATGACAGTTAGCTCAAACTTTGTAAAGATTCTACGTGGTGGTGCAATGTTTGAGTTATCTTAGCCCAGAACCTCTTCTGGAGCTCAACCTTATGGTGTCTTAAAATGCTGGTATACTCTAGCAGAACAGTTAAACCTGGTTATAGAAGACAGCCCATCCTGAAGAGCACCCTGATATTAAATATACCCTTTGTTCAGACTCACTTACAAATGGATTATTCTGGTTTGAAACTTCCTTTTAATTACAGCTGGGAAAGGGAGCTTTATCTAGATCATCTCTTAGTGATATGAACACAATATCCACTAAAAGGGGAATATAGAATTTATTCTACCATAGGTCACCAAAAGGGTTTGGAAAACTTTTATTGGTCATAGATATGATGGAGTTAGTATATTTAGATCTTGATATTAAAAAAACTCATCATTTTATGATCTCAAATGTTAAATTCAACATTTTAAAACTTGCTAACAAACTTTATAAAAACAACATTGTATTTTGGGATAATAATTTTATGTTTATAGAAAGTTATGAAGGTCACACAAAGATCCCATGTACTCCTGATGTTAATAACTTAAATAACCATGGCATGTTTGTTAAAACTAAAAAATTAACATTGGTACGTTACTAACAGCTCCCCAGATCTATAAGAATTTCTTAGTCTTTTCTTGTTTTTCACAATCTTGACCATTTTGAAGAGTCTGGTCAACTATTTTGGACAAACTTGTGTTGTTTAGTGCTTTTCACATGATTAGACTGGGGCTATGGTTTTTAGAGACAAATACCACAATGGTAGAGAGCTCTATTTATTCTATGATAATATTAGGGTTACACAATATTGACATGAGTTATCACTGGTGATGTTGACCTTGATCACGTGGTAAAGGTGTTGTCTGCCACATTTCTCTATTATGAGGTTGTTATTTTCCCCTTTTCATACTCTGTTCTTTGGAAGTGGATGGTTAAGTCTAGTCCACACTCAGTACATATGTGTGCCTATGGTGGAGGCAAGGGGAGATTCAGCTTCATCTCTTGGAGGGGGGAGTACTTACATATGTTATTTGGAATTTTTCTGTAAAAATAACTTGTATCTTATCTTCATGTATTTATTTATTCACCAATTTACTTGTATCAGTTATGGGCTTATGGATATTTATTTTATACTTGGGTTATAATCTAACAATACAGTATACTTTTGACATAAATATGTCCTATTTATTCATTTTAATTTTTAGTGCTTTTTTAAGTTTGGGCACTAGAAAATGCTCTAGACTTATCATGTATTTTCTCTGCACCAGCCCTAGAACCAGCCATTTCTTCAAGAATTCCTCATTCCTTTTATTGGAAAATTGTATTTTGAAACCAAGATCTGAGTACTGGGTGTGCTTAGTGCTTCTGTGGTGTCATTGCTAGGCTCTCTGAGGGTGGAGCTAGGAAACATGCGCATGTGCTTTCTATTATCTACAATCTACTTAAACATACCACAGGAATCATCCCAGGTTTCCCCTTTGCTTATTTCTAATTTCTTTCTCTAATAGTACGAAACCTGGATCCTACTCATCTTGTGTGTATTCATTTACTTTTTCAATCCAGTAAATACATAAAATATTTCCAGAGTAGCTAACTGGTACTCCCGTGAGAAATAAATTTATTAACTAGCAGACTAGATTTGTGTACATTTTTTGTCTTTAGTCTTAGAGTTTTTAGTCAGAACATCATTTTCTTAAGTTAATTAGGTAAGTTCCTTTTTTTCTCTCCTACTTTTAGTGAGGTTACATCATACATTTATAATACAAATGAATTCATATGTCAATCAACTTTTATAGAAAAAGCCACTATGGAAAACAGTATGGAGTTTCCTCAAAAAATTAAAAAAGAAACTGCCTTTTGACCAGTGATTCCTCTTCTGGGAATATATCCTAAGAATCCTGAAATACCAATTCAAAAGATTACATGTACCCTTATGTTCATAGCAGTGTTCTATAAACAGCTTAAGTGTCCATCAGTAGATGAGTGGATAAAAAAAGCTGTGGTACATTTACACAGTGGAATACTACACAGCATTAAAACGAAGGAACTGCTACCCTTCACAGCAGCATGGATGGATCTGGAGACTATTATGCTAAGTGAAATAAGGCAGCCAGTGAAAGACAAATACCATATGATTTCACGTATATGTGGAATATAATGAACAAAATAAACTAATGAGCAAAATAGAATCAGAGGCATAGAAACATGGGACAGCAAGCTGTAAGAGGGGAGGGAGAAGGTGGGGGACTGGTTGAAAGACGGTGAAGGGACTAGTCAAAGAACATATACAAATAACCCATGGACATGGCCAGTGGTGTGGGGATTGCCTGAGGGAGTGGGGGGAGGGCAGCAAAAGGGGAAAAACTGAGACAACTGTAATAGCATAGACAACAAAATATTTTTTTAAAAGACTTATTTTTCTCTCTGTTGCTTTTCTTTTGTTTAGCACTGTATCAATAAATTGATATGGAATATAGGTATCCTTCATATTTCAAAAAGATTTTGGTAGTCAAAGTACAATTTTCATGGTAGAGTATCTGGGCATGGATTTGAGGACTGACATATAATATTTAAAATTCTCTGAGAAATCTGTTATATTATGGAATTTAAAAAACAGAGAAAAATTTTTACAATGGTTTTTTAGGAAATAACTGGGCATGAAATACTGGACATACTAATATATGAAAGTCAAAAGATATGGTGGAAAATATCTACTCCATGCCAGATACTTCTCCTATAATACTTCTTTTGGTGGACCTAGGAGCTAGAGACTTGATAAATCATTGATAGACCATCATGCTAAATTTTTCAAATGATTGAATTATGTTTTGATGTTTATTTTTCAGACCAAAACTTATTACTCTTCCTCTCTCCTTTTCCTTCAAGATTTTGATCTGAAAATTATCTCTATTGCAAATGGATCTTCCTCTAATTCTTCAGGCTATCCCTGTAATTATTTGCCATATTTTATTATTTTTTGCTTCCATATTTGACTACAGTCATATGTTTCTTAGTGATGGGGATGCATTCTGAGAAAGACATTGTGAGGCGATTTCATCATTGTGCGACCATCACAGAGTGCAAGTACGCTAACCTGGATGACATAGCCTGCTGCACCGCTAGGCTACATGGTGTCGCCTGTTGCTCTAGGCTACAAACCTGCACAGCATGTTACTGAACTAAATACTGCAGGCAATTGTGTAAGTATTTGTGTATCTAAATGCATCTAAGTGTAGAAAAGGTACATAAATATGCAGTATAAAAGTTAAAAAATTGTATACCTGTAGAGGGCACTTACCATGAATGGAGCTTAAGGACTGGGAGTTGCTCTGTGAGTGAGTGCTGAGTGGATGCAAAGGCCCAGGACACTGCCGTGCACTACTGCAGACTTTACAAACACTGTCCCTCAGGGCCTCCCTCTGTTCCTCTCCGACAGGGGCAGAAATAGAACATCGAAGTTGTCAGTGCTGCTTCACAAATGGGGATGTGGGCTGAACTAGTTGGAAATAATCAAGGAGAAACTGGCTGAGTCAGGTGTAGATCGCCATAATGGTGACCGTCAGGAGGGAGTGGAAGGTGGCCTGAGGATCAGTAGGAGAAGAAATCAATGTGAAAAGATACAGGAACAGAGGGAATAGTCACGGTGATGTGTTTCGGCTACTGCATGTTGGAGCAGTTAAGGAACTTTGTGGCAGTCGTAAGAAAAAGAGGGGGTTTAACATGGAGTGGGTATAGTTCTCAGAGTTTGGTACTTTGACTTTGGAAATTTGCTTTTGGTCTATTGACTCTAACTAGCACAGAGAGCCATCACTGGCATTGAATTGGTGGAGGAAATAAAACTTATCCATGTTTTACATCATTACCACTTGGAAATACTTCCAAAATACACAAGCAGGCTGGCTCTACACTATCACAGAAAGTGTTTACTAAAGTGGCAGTGGCATTCAATTCTTGTTAAGGCAGCTCCTACGGACCTGTGTCCTTGTACAGAACCTTAGGTCCTCAACAAAGAATTTACACAATGTACTCTGAAGACCATCAGGCTAGATCTGAGAGGGCTGTTGTGCCCTTCGAGTGTGTAGCTCTGGGGGGACCAGCTCCTCTGCTGAAACAGGTCACAGACTGACTGGGATGCAGCCTGTACACTCAAAACTGAGGTCTTATGAGTGACAGGGAACCCATTGCCAAGCCCCAGAGATATTGCTGCTGTGAGAGAAAAAAGACTCCTCCTGTACCATGTATCCTTCCATTTCTTACCAGAAATTCAGCTCCATTGTCATATATGCAGTCTGTTGTTGACAGAAACATGTACAGCACGACTGCATTTTTTCTTTACCTGATAAGTCCTGATGTTTTTCCGCTTTCCTTTGACTAGTAGCCCAGCTAGTTGAACCAGATACGGTTGCTGGATCGTGCTTCAGCACTGCCTGCTTCACTCCAGTGACGTTTCCTAGCACTAAGGTCTTCAAGACATCCGCTTTTTCTTCTCCTTTCACAGTTAATTTTGGATATCTGAGGCTTTTACCCTCTACCAATTATTTTTTGATGTTATTGCTATAAACAATGGTTTTTAAAATTTTTAAAAATTATTTTATTGTTGTTCAATTATAGTTGTCTGTGTTTACTCCCCACCACTCCCCCACAAGCCAGACCCTCCTCCCTCCTTAGCTTCCACCCCCCCTTGGTTTTATCCATGTGTCCTTTATAGTTGTTCCTGAAAACCCTTCCCCCTTCCTCCCATCATCCCCTCCCACTTCCCCTCTGGTTACTGTCAGATTGTTTTTAATTTCAATGTCTCTGGTTATATTTTGCTTGCTTTTTTCTTTTGTTGGTTAGGTTCCAGTTAAAGGTGAGATCATATGGAAAGAGGAAAGAAAACAAGAACAAAGATATACAGTATAAAGGGATATATAAAAAACTATTGTTTGATTTTTTATATATTCCTTTATACTGTGCATCTGTGTTCTTTTTTTCCCTCTTTCTTCTACAGATTCTTATCATGCACATGTTCGAAATCCTCTGCTATCCTCTTGTATTTGACTTGATTCCCAGGGCCTTTATTGACTGTCACTTGTTGGAGTAGTTGGGGGTTCCATATTTATATTTTATGTTATCTCCATATGAAAATAATGATAGAGTATAAAATCGTCTATGCTTGATGTCTCCATATACTTCACTTTCATTTTGCTCAGCTTATTGCAAATTGACTTCTAGTCTTCTAAAACTGCTCTCCTGAATTTTCTAAAGGTTTCTAATTGCCAAACCCTAAATGTTTTCCATTGTAAAAAAGGGGTGATATAATTCCATTTGTTTACTTTTTCTTTTGTTTCCCTTGCCTGGGGAGATATATCTGATTAAATATTGCTACGAACAATGTCTGAGATTTTGCTGCCTATGTTTTCTTCTACAATTTTTATGGTTTTGGGTCTAACATTTAAGTCTTTGATCCATTTTGAATTTATTCTTGTGTATGGTGTAAGAAGGTGATCTAATTTCATTTTTCTGCATGCATCTGTCCAATTTTCCCAACATTATTTATTGAATAAACTATCTTTAGCCCATTTTATGTGCTTGCTTCTTATGTTGAATATTAATTGACTATAAAGGTATGGGTTTATTTGTGGGCTTTCTATTCTGTTATTTTGATCTGCGTGTCTGTTTTTAGACCAGTACCATGCTGTTTTGATTACTATGGTCTCATAGTATAGTTTCATATTGGGTAGTATGATTCCTCCAACATTGTTCTTCTTTCTTGGGAATGTTGTTGCTATATGGGGTCTTTTGTGGTTCCATATAAACTTTTGAAATATTTGTTCTACTTATGTGAATTATGTCTTGGAATCTTGATAGAAATTGTGTTAAGTTTATAGATTGCTTTGGGTAGTATGGATATTTTAATGATGTTAATTCTTCCTATCCATGAACATGGTATGTGCTTCCACTTATTTGTACCTTCTTCAATTTTTTTCTTCAGTATCTTATATGTTTCCAAGTATAGGTCTTTTACATACTTTGTTAGATTTATTCCTACATATTTTATTCTCCTCGTAGCAATTGTGAATGGGATTCTTTTCTTAATTTCCCTTTCTGTTAGTTTATTATTGGCATATAAAAATGCAACTGATTTTTGGGTATTGATTTTATTTCTACTACTTTACTGAATTCATCGATCAGTTCTAGTAGTTTTTTGGTGAAATCTTTGACATCCTCTATGTACAGTATCATGTCATCTGCAAATAATGACAGTTTTACTTCTTCTTTTCCAATTTGGATACCTTTTTTCTTCTTCTTGTTTCATTGCTGTGGCTAGAACTTCCAGCACTACGTTGAATAAGAAAGGTAAAAGTGGACATCCCTGTCTTGTTCCTGATCTGAAGAGGAACACTTGTAGTTTTTGCCTATTGAGTATGATGCTGGTAGTGGGTTTGCCATATATGGACTTTATTGTATAGGTATGTTCCCTCTATTCCCACTTTGCTGAGAGTTTTCATCATAAATGGGTGCTGGATTTTATCAAATGCTTTTTCTGTATCAATTGATATGATCATATGGTTTTTATCTTTCATTTTGTTCATGTGATGAATCACATTTATTGATTTTTGAATGTTGTACCAACCTTGCATTCCCAGAATAAATCCCACTTGATCATGGTATGATCTTTTTGATGCATTGCTGTATTTTGTTTGCTAATATTTTGTTGAGGATTTTAGAGTCTATGTTCATTGGAGATATTGACCTCTAATTTTCTTTCTTTGTACTGTCTTCGTCTGATTTTGGAATTAGGATAATGCTGGCCTTGTGAAATGAATTTGGGAGCCTTCCTGCCTCTTGAATTTTATGAAATAGCTTGAGGAGCAGAGTTGTTAGTTCTCAGAATATTTGGTAAGATTCCTTTGTGAACAATCTGGTCCAGGGCTTTTGTTTGTTGGGAGTTTTGTGATTACTGCTTCAGTTTCACCAGGTGTAATCTGTTTATTCAGATTCTCTGATTCTTCCTGATTCAGTTTTGGAAGATGGTATGATTCTAGGAATTTATCCATTTCATTCAGGTTGTCCAGTTTGTTGGCATCTAGTTTTTCACAATATTTTCCTACAGTCCTTTGTATTTCTTTGGTGTCAGTTGTTATTTTTCCTCTTTCATTTCTGATTTTATTTGAGTCCTTTCTCTTTTTTTCTTGATCAGTCTGGTTAAGGATTTGCCAATCTTTTTTATCTTTTCAAATATAAATCTCACTTGATCATGGAATGATCTTGGATTCATTGATCTTTTGTATCATTTTTTAAGGCTCTATTTTGTTTACTTCTGCTCTGATCTTTATTATTTCCTTCCTTCTACTTACTTTGGGCTTCGTTTGTTGTTCTTTTTCAAGTTCCTTTAAGTGTAAAGTTAGATTATTTATTTGAGCTACTGCCTTTTTTGTTGAGATAGGCCTATAATACTAGAGGCCTATCTATGAATTTCCCTCTTAAAATTGCTTTCCCAATGTCCCACAGATTTTGGACTGTTGTATACTCACTTTCATTTGTTTCAAACTAAAAAGTTCTTGCCCATCAAAGGAAATCATTAACAAAGTAAAACAACAGCCTACAGAATGGAAAAACATATTCGCTTATCCATCTGATGAGGGGTTAATATCTAAAATTTATAAACAACTTAGAAAGCTCAACACCAAAAACCCCCAAACAACCCAATTAAACAATGGGCAAAGGACCTCAATAAACACTTCTCCAAAGAGGACATATGGATGGCCAATAGACATTTGAAAAGATGCTCAAACATCACCAATCCTCAGAGAAATTGCAAATTAAAACCACAATGAGATATCATCCCACATCTGTCAGAATGACTATCAACAATAAATCAATAAACAACAAATGCTGATGAGGATATAGAGAAAGGGGAACCCTTTTGCACTGTTGGTGGGAATGCACATTGGTGCAGCCACTGTGGAAAGCAGTATGGAGATACCTCAAAAATTTAAAATTGGATCTGCCTTTTGACCCAGTGATTCCACTTCTGGGAATATATCCAAAGGAACCCAAAACACTCAATTGAAAGAACATAAGCACCCCTAAATTCATTGCAGCTTTAGTTACAATCACCAAGATATGGAAGCAGCCCAAGTGTCCATCAGCAGATGCATGGATAAAACAACTATGGGACATTTACCCAATGGAATATTACTCGGCCATGAAAAGGAAAGTTTTACCCTTTGCAACAGTATGGATGGACCTGGAGAACATTATGCTAAGTGAAATAAGCCAGTCAGAGAAAGAAAAATACCTTATGATTTCACTCATATGTGGAATCTAATGAATAAACTGACCTAACAAGCAAAACAGAGACAGGCTCATAGATGGAGAGCAGGATGACAGCTAATTGGGGGTTGGGAGGTTAAGGCATGGAAGGATTGAGCAAAAAGGAAAAGGGCTCATGGGCATGGACAACAGTGTGGTTATTGCTGAGGGGGTGGGTAGAAGGGGACTAAATGGTAATGGAACAGAATACAATAAAGAGTAAATTGAAAAAAAATAGGTGCAATTGAACTACTTTGCCATGTTTAACTATTGAGTCCTGTATTCCTAAAATTCTTTGGCATGACATTCTTTTAATTCTTCCTAGTCTCTGTCATTACTGTTCTCTCTCTCCTCTGAAAGCTGTCCTTCTTAGATGTTGGTGTTGCTCAAGCATTTTTTATTTTATTCACACTACATTTTCTGTGCATATTTCTTGTTGCTGATGCAACAAATTACCATAGATTTAGTGGCTTAAAACAGCAAAGTCCATTCCTTTAGACTTTTGGTGGTCAGATGTGCAAGGTCCGTTTCAATGGACTCTAAAGTCAAAGTGTCACAAAGGCTGGAGGTGAGCTTATGGTGTGAACTTCTGTGGTAGAAGCCCTATGAGACTCAGTGGTGCAGTCTCCTTGATCTCCTTAGCTCGCTGGTGCAGCCACTGTGGAAAACAGTATGGAATTTCCTGAGAAAACTAAAAATGGAATTGCCTTTGACCCAGCAATTCCACTGCTGGGATTATACCCAAAGAGCCCTGAAACA
>VMDR010023088.1:0-15818 GCA_007922815.1 Macrotus californicus | reverse complement strand
TTTTCTCTTGCTGCTTTTAAGATTCTCTCCTTATCTTTCATCTTGGGTAATGAGATGATGATATACCTTGATGTGTTCCTCCTTGGGTCGAACTTCTTTGGGACTCTCTGAGCTTCCTGGACTCCCTGGAAGTCTATTTCCTTTGCCAAATTGGGGAAGTTCTCCTTCATTATTTGTTCAAATAAGTTTTCAATTTCTTTCTCTTGCTCTTCTCCTTCTGGTACCCCTATGATTCAGATGTTGGAACATTTAAAGACATCCTGGAGGTTCCTAAGCCTCTCCTCATTTTTTTGAATTCTTGTTTCTTCACTGTGTTCTGGTTGAATATTTATTTCTTCCTTCTGGTCCACACCATTGGTTTGAGTCCTGGTTTCCTTCCCATCACTGTTGGTTTCCTGTACATTTTCCTTTATTTCACTTAGCATAGCCTTCATTTTTTTATCTAATTTGTGACCATATTCAACCAAGTCTGTGAGCAACCTGATTGCCAGTGTTTTGAACTGTGCATGTGATAGGTTGGCTATCTCTTCGTCGCTTATTTGTATTTTTTCTGAATCTTTGATCTGTTCTTTCATTTTGGCCATTTGTTTTTAGTCTCAGCACACCTTCCCCTGTTATGTAGTAAGGGGTGGATCCTTAGGTATTCACCAGGGCAGGGCAACCACATTGCTGTATTGTGACGCTGTCTGTGGGAGAGGGTCCAAGAAGGAACAGTGCTGCTTGTTCAACTTTCTGAGGCTTTCAGTCACTTCCCCCTCTTCCTACAATCAAACTGGGCTCTTCTGGTGATGATTCCTGGGTGGGTAGGTTTGTGTACGTTCTAGGACCCTGTGGGTCTCTCCAACAAACTCTCCTGTGAGCCTGGGAGTTTCTCCCGCTGCCTCAACCCCCACAGGTGTTTTCAGTCAGAGGTTTGAGGCTTTATTTCCCCTCGCTGGGACCCTGGGTTGCGCGGTCTGTCTCACTTCCCGGTTCTTCCTCCAGATTTATCAGCATGTGAGTGTGGGACCACCTGCTCCACCAGCCTCCGCCTTGCCCACCCTGGTCTGCCAGCCACTGCCTTGCCTTGAGTGCTCTCTGCCCGGCTGCCCGTCTCCACCCCTCCTACCGGTCTGGGTGAGTGTTTCTTTAACTGTTTCGTTGTGGGACTTCCATACAGTTCGGCTTTCTGTCAATTCTGGTTGTTTTTTGTTTTTAAATTTCTTGTTGTCATTCTCTTGGTTGTGTGAGGAGGCACAGTATGTCTACCTATGCCTGCATCTTGGCTGGAAGTCAGATTTTATTGATTTATTTTTAGAGACACAAAGGAAGGGACAGAAAGAGAGGGAGAGAAAAATTGACGTGTGTGAGAGAAACATCTCCTGCAACTATGGCATGGGCCCTGACTGGGATTGGAACTTGAAGTGGTAACCTTTTGCTTTGCAGGACAATGCCCAACCCACTGAGCCACGCTGGCCAGGGCTGCAAAAGTGGATTATTTAAAAAACACATTATTGTACTTAAGCCATTTTTTAATAGTTATGTCTGTGAGCAACTCATGGACAGGAATTTTGTCATTGTAGTTTTGTACCCAGAGCCTGGCACAAAATAAAAGTTCCAAAAAAATGGATGAATAAATAAAATAAATAATGGTGATGATAGAAATGCTCATATAATCACTCTACAGATTGGTATGTTGTGTACATGCCATTGAATGGCATGAGCCAAACATTACAGAACATTACAGATTCAGAACTGAGTTATTAAGTTGAGAAACTCAAGAAAAAAGTTTAAAAAGGGGCAAATATTGAGATGGTTTTGGACTATCAGGACTTTGATAGATGGTGATGAGGAAAAGGCTTTTTTCTTTTATCTTTTCCCACTTTTAATTTCCTCTTACTTAAAAAATCTTAATGCAGAGAAGGCAAGGTAAGTTTTATCTCCCATGCCAGCAGCGTGGTGTTGAGAAGGATATTGAGGTTCAATCCGGGCAAGGCAGAACTGTCTTCATAGATGCTCAGCAATTAACACAAATTAGCTCACATTTATGTCACAGAATGGGATTTTCCTTTCAAGGAGTAGAAATAGACTTTGGATTACATTATGTAATATAAGGAAAAGCAGGGAAGTTCTGAGAAAAAATACCTCCATTTGTGATCTCTCAATTTTACCCTGACAATTTATTTCTTTATGTTAAAGTTTTACTATTTCGAAGAGGAATCCTATGGCCAAGCTACCCGACCTGCGATTTCAGGGCCAGAATAATATACTAGCACTTCCTAGGTAAAGTGATAATCCCTAGGGTGTGCTGTATACACTTTTATATATCTCGGGGTTCTGAATTAAGTGATTCTATGTAATTATGGGTAATCATAGCCACCTCTTTGATTCTATGGCCCTGTGATAGATTGCATATTAAACTGGTGTTTCCTTCAAATGGTTTGGCTGAGGTGCGGGCAGAAGAGCAGGCAGTGTGCCGACTCTGCAGCTCTCCTGAGGGGAAGCCCTCCTTGTCCTTACCAGCATCGAGACTCATCATGTGTCCAGACTGTCATAATATTTATTCACAACAGCTGGCTGTGGCAGAGACTGAGGTCTGGGTCTTCATTCAAATGAGATCCCTGACTTGGTTTATTTGAACTAGTACAGAAGAGGAAAAATCTTTATACAAAATGACATCTGGGAAGAGAGGCACTTGCTTTTCAAAACACTAATGGCATCATAAATTCATGAGTTTCTAGGATGGCTGCCGATGTCTAAATAAAAATAATACCAAGAGAGAAGATTGAAAAGTAAAAAGGATTTACAGGGTATTGTACTCTGGCTCCTCTGGTGTCTCCTTCAAAAAAACCTGAACTAACTACGAATTTCCTCTCTTTAGTCAAGCAGGGGCAGAAGGAAAAGGGTAGCATAGTGAATCTAATGCTGAATACCAGCCACTGAATGACCGTGGGTGTGGCCATCAATGAAGCAGTTCGGCTTTGGGAAGTGGCTGGCTGGGCAGTGATGGTTGGAAGGGGACGTCTTTTGTCAAAAGTAGTTTCTGGGGTGCTGCCTACTGCAAAAGAGGGCTCCTCTGTAGACTGAGTTCTGCTATGAGGATGTCTGGGGAGGTACCTGTGGTGTCCGCTCCAGGCCACCAGTGCCCGGAGTGCCATGAAAGCCACGGAGGCTTTCCTGTCCTGCCAAACCTCATTTCTCAGCCACTCAGCTGCTTTTTATCCCAGAGTTGGAGGGCAAGTGGGTCACAGGGAGAACTAGAGTCTTTTGGAATGAATTTCAAGTGCCAAAGATCCTTTTTATCCTTCTTTAGTGAGCACTTTTAGGCAAAAGCTGTATCGTGATGCTAATTGACACACTTTTCTTTCTAATGTTTTATTATCCCTGACCCTCTTTTAATTCTTCCAGAGACCTCCATTCCACAGGGGAGATTATGATTATTAGAGCAAAAATACAACAAAAGAGTGAATAGCTTTAAAATAACTTCTTAAATTTCAGAGATAATAGTTGAGAAAGAGAAAAGCAAAGCTTGGGATATTGAGTGTTTTGTTTGTTTTCATTTTTGGTTGTTTTTAGAAAATAAAGTAGGAGTATTTAAACTTTTTTCTGCTGTGGATTCCTTTGGCAAACTGGACGAGTCACTTCTCAGAGTATTTTTTTAAAGCATAAAATATAATACATTGATTACAAATTGACAACTTTCTTGAAATACAGTTGCCAAACTAGGAAGAAATGACAAATGTCTTACAGCAAAATATACTGAGGTCTGTCCACAAAGTGTCCAGCCATGTAATATGAAAAATGAGAACATTTATTAAAGAAGTTACAAGATATAAGAAACATTGTACATAGGACAATGACACCTCAGTCCCCCTCAAAGTAAGCACCTTGAGACCTCACACAGTTCTTCCAGCATCTCTTCCACTGTTCAAAACACTGTAAAACCCTTTGTTGAAATCACCATCAGCTGCTCCATTGTATTTTCCTGAATCTCATCAATGGTGTGAAATCTCTTCCCTTTCAAAGGTGATTTTAGTTTTGGGAAAAGCCAGAAGTTACAGTGTGCCAAATCTGGACTGTAGTGGGGCTGAGTCATCTGGGGATATGATGTTTCTCAAAAAAACTCTGCATGAGACATGATGCATGAGCAGGCATGTTGTTGTGATGAAGCTGCCAATCACCAGTTGGTCATAGCTGTGGCCATTTTCATCGTATTGCATCTCTCAACTGAGGAGGAACATTGACTACAACACTGAGGTAGTACTCAATGTTCTTATTGATTGTTAGGCCTGCAGGGGCATACTCATGATGGATAACACCTTCCCAATCAAAAAACACAGTTAACATGATCTTGATCTTGCTGTGATTTTGCTGCACCTTTTCCAGGTGTGGAGAACCAGGTAACTTCCATTGGGACTGTTGGACCTTCTTTTTCAGATTGTAGACTCATGATTCATCCCTGGTTATGACCTTCTTGAGGAAATCTGGTTCATTGGTAGTGGTTTGAATCAAGTCATTAGCAACTGCAGCAGGATGTTCCTTCTGCTCTGGTAGCAGAAGCCACAGAATGAATTTTGCCACGACACATTTCATAACAAGATCTTGAGTCAAAATCTCTGCACAGTAGTTTTTGGAATCCCCAGATCAGCTTCTAGTTCTCGCACTGTCCATCACTGATCTTTGTTATACACACGAAACATTCTCAGGTGTTCTGCTTGTTGCGGGCCTGTCAGAACATGGATCACTTTCAACAGATTCTTGACCATCTTTGAAGCCATATCTGTGCCACAGTTTTATTGGTGCTGCACTCATTGCATCGTCCCTGAAAGCCTTCTGAATCATCTGAATAGTTTCTGTGAAGGAATGTTTAAGCTTAACACAAAATTCGATGTGGACTCATTGGTCTACTCACTCAGTCATTTTGAATGCAACAGTCACACAGTACACATGCTCACTCAACAGTGTCTACCGCCCCCACTGACTAGTACAGTGATGTCGTTGTTCACACATACATATTCCAGTCCACTCTCCTTGGCTCCCAGATTAAATCAATGTCGTGCAAATTGTCTGCATAATATTAACAATGGCTGGACTTTTTCCAGACAGATCTGGTATATGCTTCTTCATTAATGCATTAGATGACAAGATCCAGTGGAGGGACTAGTAACATTGTTAGTTCAAAGTAGTATTGGGCACAGATAATATTTTGAGGTAGTAGCAGTATCCATAACATGATCTGAAATTATATATGATGTTTTTGGTAACAATTGTCACAAATTTTCTGAATACCACTGTAGTTTATTCTCTTTGTTGATAGTACAGGAAGTGTTATATTCCAATTACAGGTCAGTGAAAATAATGATCTATTTTTTTCCCATTTGGGTTCACAAAAATCCTGAATTATATAGATCTGAAGAATTCAGTTTATAAATTGTTGATCCAAAGACACTTTTGATGGAGCAAAAGATAAAGTTAATATTTTTTGGATTAAAAAAAATTCTCATCCCTTCACTCCCTCTCTTTTGCCAATAAGGGTCAGATTGTTCTCCGTATTTATGGACCTGTTTCTTTTTAGGTTCTACATATACATGTGATCATATGGTATTTGTCTAAAGTTAATTTCTAATAGAGGCTGGTGGAGAGTTGGACTCTTCTGCTCTGAGGGAGGGGCATCAAGCCTGGGGGAGTTGAGTATTAAGGGTTCTGGCACCTGGAGGCCTAGCTGCCCTGCTTCTGGAGAGGAAGCTTGATATGGGCATCCTCAGGAGCTGCAGGGTATCTGGCCAGTGCCTACAGACGGTCCCTCACCACACAACAAGCAAGGCAGTTTCTAAGATGGAAATCCAAGAACTTGGAAAGAGCAAAACCAGTATTAATGTGCATGTCCAGATCACATAGCACACACTCATTCATTTGATGTTTTCCGAGCATCTATTTTGTGCTAGCCACTATGCTGGATGCTGGGAAGACAGTGATGGGGGAAGAACTCATGGTGCCTGTTCTCATGGAGGTGACAGTTTGGTAGAGGACAGAGGTAAGCAATGATCAGTTAAAAGAGAACAAAAAGGGCCAGGACAGTGTTGTCTATGTGGTAGGTCACATAGAAGGGGCACCCACCCAGAGTGTAGGGGTCAGAAAGAAATTCCTGGAGGGAGGTGGTGCTGGGGAGCAAGCATTGAAAATGACTCCTCCTATAGGAAACAAAAGCAGAAGAAAGAATGGCAAGAGGTGAAGCTGGACAGGCTGGGGTGAGAGTAGGAAACATATCATTAGGGACCCTGACAGCTGTGTTAAGTTTCCTTGGAGAGCAGTGGGGAGTGTTTGAAGCAGTGACGTAATGAAGCAAGCTTTGCATTTTAGAAGGATGGCTCCATCTGCAGAGGGGGTCATGGATTTGTGCGAGGTGAGAAGAAAGGCAGTGAGGCCCGAGAGGGGACGGTCAGGTGAATGCATATGCACCACAATGGTGATGGCTTGGATGGCGATGGTGGCATCTGGGAAGGGAGAAGTATGGACAGATTTAGGAGACATTCTGGAAGGACACTTCACAGAACTTGGTACATGATTGGTTTCAAGGAATGAGGAAAAGATTGGAATTGAGAATAACATTCAGGTTTCTGGACCAAGCCATCACCCCAGAATATCACCATTTCAGGGAAGAGTAGGGGGCAAGAAGTCTAAACAGTTAAGAGGGAATGATCACAGGAGAAAAATAAGGAAGAATAGATGCCTAGGGAACATATTTTCAGAGAAGCGAGTGGTCAATGCTGCTAATCGCCACTAAAACATCAAGTTAAATAAACTTGGAGCAGTGGCTGTTGCCCTAGGGACAAAGGTCTGCAGGGAACGTGGCAGCAGCTGTGTCTCTGGAGTGGCAGGAAAGGCCTCGGATCCCAGTGAGCTAGGAATGTAGAAAACGGTGGGAAAATGGGGCAAAGTGCTCCCAATGTTGGCTGTGAAGGGGAAATAGGGAGAGAAAGGATGATTGCTGGAAGAGATTTGTTCACTATGAATCTTTTATTCCAAGCAACAGAAAGCCTAAATCAAAGTGGCATAAACCCAAGCGAAATTTATTGTTCCAGTTGGCTGAAATTAGGTGCTGATGTCATCTGAAACTTAAGGGTACATGGGGAGACTGTATGTTTTAAAGGGGGAGCCGCGAGGGGTCAACAGCTAAAGATGACGGGAAGGAGAGCCATCCAGAGAAAAGATAGTCCCACATAACGGGAGGGCCCAGTGGAGGCAGGAGATCAGGGCTGTAACTTGTCAACTCTTGTGTGTGTGTGTGTGTGTGTGTGTGTGTGTGTGTGTGTGTGTGTAAGGTACTTGCAGACACTAGTCACTGACTAATTTTTAAGGGCTTCTTTAATTTCGGTCAACCTAAAATATTGCCAAGCCATCCCCATTGAGCTCATAATGTCTTCTTTGTATTAAGTTTCTATTTCTGTACAACACATTATTACAAATTTAGTAGCTTGAAATAGCACCCATTTCCTCTCTCACACTTTTCATGCAGCAGAAGTCTGGACACAGGCTATCTGAGCCCTGTGCTCTGGGCCTGAACAAGCTGAAATCAAGGCGCTGGCTGGGGCTGCAACCTCCTGTGAAGTGCATGTTCTTCTAGGCTCATGAACTGTTGGCAAAATTCAAATCCTTGCAGTTCTAGGGCTCAGGTCCTGATTTTCTAGCTGGCTGTTGCATGGGAACAACTCTCAAGTCATTGCCACATGGCCCTCTTCAATGTGGCAGCTTACCTCAAGGTCACAAGACAATCTCTCTGACTCCCTCTTGTTAAGGAGTCACCTGATAAGGTAAGACTCACCCAGGAAAATCTACTCAAAGTCAATGATTGGCAACCTAATCATGGAAATGAAATCCCATTGTATTAAAAAGTCCTGACAATGCTAAAAGGGAGGGGCAATTCAGGGCACATGTAGCAGGCATGGGAATTCTGAGCTTATTTTAGGTTTCTGCCTACTGCCCTTTTAAATAATTTTTTTGTGGTTTATATAACAGCTTCATAAATTATTTTACAGTTTGCTACTGTGGCAAACTGAACAGTCAGTTCCATGTTTCCCATCCCATGGCTTTAAGGTGAGAAGAGGATAATTTTCCACCCCTTGGCTTTGGGGATGACCAGGCAGCTTACTTGGAAGGATAAAGGGGATGGGCTGAGAGGGTGGGAAGAACTTTCAGACCCAGGTGAGGGCCTGACAGGTGCAGGAGAGGAGGGATGAAGTCTGGAGAGGAGGCAGACTGCAGGGCAGGTTAAGCACAGTTTGGGCCAGACTAGTGGCGAGTCCTCAAGCCAAGTCACTCAATTGAAGAGTCCCATGTCTTGCAAGAATGGCCCTGCCATGGTACCCTCTATCATTGAACTTGTACATTGGCTGGGAGCAACCCTGGAGAAACGCAGCCCCACCATGAACATGAGGGTGGATGTACAACAGCAACAAAGGGGATCTGCAGTTGGTTTATTTCCCTGCAGCAGGGAAGCTGAGTGGTACATTCTCATGCCTCCCCTGGGCGGAGACATGTTACCATGTGTGGTGTGGACAGAGGCCTGCAAAATGCTGGCTTGGTAGACTTTTCATCTGATGCTGCTGTCATTGCCATCCCCCCTGCCCCCACCTACATCCCCCACCCCCACCTACACGCTCCCCAGCAGCCAGCATGACACAAGTGCAGCAGAGCCAATCTGACAGATTGTAGAGTCATGAGTGTGCGACCCTGAGGTTGTGTGACGGTTCCTTACACAGCATTAGTGGACTGATACCATGGCCTAAGACAAAATGCCTTATATAACAGTCTTCAGCTGCATAAACTGAAAGGTGTTTGGTTTTATATCCTTAGGGCAAGGAGGGGAAGTAAAATCTAAATAGAATCATAAAGTTAGAAGAACACAGTTTCTTGTATGGATGAGTAAACTGGGATATAGAGAAGTTAAATCAAAGTTCTCAGTTCACACAGCAATTTAGAAACATGAAAAAGTAGTTTAGATTAGTCGGGTCTCCATATATACCTCAGTTGTCAATCATGCAGATTCTGAGAGGAGACGGTTGTTTCTTACACACAAAACATTTTAAGGCTCTTAAATAATACTTCATCATAACTGTTTTTAATTAGAACCAGAAATGGGATAACTTTCAAATGGAACATCAATTTTACTCAAGTTGAGTCTGATTTTATAGTATTTTGATTTTCTGAGATAGGAAGTTTGGAAAGAATTAAAAACAGGAGGAAGAAAATATGGGTATGTTGGGAACTACATAGAGTTGTAAAGACCATCCTGTGTCAGCTCATACACAGTGCAGATGTATTTTGTTTGGTGGAAAAAAACTTGTAAATTGAATATGATGCCTTTAGTAGGGTTAGGTATTCTCCAGGTGCCCTCAACCCCACCCCCTTCTATTGTCTCATACCTGGCCCACTTCATCCAGGTGTTGCCTCTCTTAGCCCCTGAAGGTATTTGAGTTTGCAGTCCCTGATCCAGAATGACCTAGTATGAGGTTATCCTTATATCTACGGGGCCTGGGTTAGTGTCTGCTACATTGTATTCCTTGATTCACTAATTCATTTCTGTATTCATTCAAGGATAGCTAGCGAGTGCCAATTTGGACAGACACTGTTCTAGGTGTTTGAACAAAACTTTCAGGGATTCCTTTCCTCTGAAGCCTGCTTTACATGTAATAAATAATAAATATAATAAGTAAGCTGTAAATAGTATAGCAAAAGAGAGAGCATGATGAGGGAGAGGAATTGGTTTTGTGATTTTAAATGAAATGGTCAGAACTCATGGAGGAGATAACAATTGAATACTTGAGCAAAGACCTGAAGAAAGTAAAGAGGTCGTCTCTGAAGTGAGAAAATGAGTTGAGGAATCTCTCCTTGGGAATTGAAACCTATTTGTGTCTCCAATAGCTCCTGAAGATAATGGCTTTTCTGCTTCCAGAAGAATATCAGGGAAGTGACACCTGTTGTTTACATTTTTAAAGTTCAGTTTCTTCTGTGTTTCTGAGCTTTCCTAATATCTCAGGCAGCATCAGAAGGAGGGAACTTGCCTTCTCTTCTTAGGGTTTCTTCATAGGGTCCCAGGGCTTACCCTAGCACCCTGCCACGACACAGGGGCTGACTTTTGTGGAGAGAAAGTGAGGCGAAGGGCTCTCCTGTAAGAGAGGAATCTGTGGGTTGAAAGAGGGCTACGGGCCCCATTCCCTTCAGAAGGCATCAATGGTTCTATTGTGCATGGGGCACCTTTTACACGTATGGATGGCTTCCACGGAACAGAGCCGGAGCCGAGCCACAGACAGAAAACAATTTATGTCGAAGGTGGTAGAAGAAAACATCGACAGCCCATTGAATCACAATCGCGGGCTTTGACTGGTGTAGCCAAGTCTAATTGAAGCCATCATTTCACTCCTGAGAGGAACTTTCTCTGGAGAAGCTGAAGTATGCATTATCAAAACAAACTCGATCCAGAACTCGGAGTTTCAGAGCTGCAGAATTTGCTACGTTGGAAAAAAAGGTTTCCCCTTCAGACAGTGATCCTGTACTGAAAGGGATTATGGCCGATATCTGATCTAGCCGTTAATACTGGGACACAGTATTTGTACCCAGGCCCTGTGGCCTAACACTTAAGATTCAGAGAGGTGGTTACAATGTTTATGCTTCAGAGAAGGAGGCTGTGAGAACGGGCACCATTTCAAAAATGTTGATTTTGGAGAAGTAGTCCTAAATAAAAGGCCTTTTGTTTCTGTAACTAAAGATGAAATGGCACCGTCCGGCCCTCGCTAGCCTTAGGCTAAGTTATTGCAAGGACTGTTTTCTGTTCGTGTTTTCCTCAGTTGTCAACACTGCGATAAAACGCAAAGAAAGCCTGTCACTCTTCAGGAATTTCCGAGACATAGCTCACATTTAACTTTTCCAGGCATGCTAATGGACCTCGGGTAATATTTTGGTGATGTCCATCTAACACATTGCTTCCCGTGAATCTGGTGGTGGGTGGAAAAGAAGAATGGGAGATGTCAACTGGGTGAGGAACTAGCCTCTGCATTCAACTTGCTCTCCTGTCTCTTTTGCAAATGAATCAAGGCCTTCGTCCAGCAGGGTGAGGGAATCTAAGAAAGAGGGATGCACATCCAGCTAAATCCAGGAGGAACGAACTGATAGGCAGAGGCCAATGTACTGGTTTGGGTTTCCCTCAAAGTGGAGCAAGTCATATCCCTGGGAAGGGAGTAAAGATGTGGGTCTGGAAGGGAGGGTGGCCAGTAAAGGCAAGTCACTGCTGAGTTTACTTTGTCTGGAAGATTCTGGGAAATGGCATAAAACGGCACTAATCCTATGCTTTTTCTCAGCACACTAATGATATTCATTGATCCATTTATTCAGCAAGTACTTTTGAGAGCCACTAAAGTCAGGCATATTTCCAGGTGGAGATACATTAGCTAAAAAAAAAAAAGAGACAAAAACCTATGTTCTTATACAGCTATCATGTCTGGAGGAAAGACAGAAGCAAGATAAATAAGTCAAGTCTAGACCTGTGCTGTCCAATATGGCAGCTTCCAGCCACCAGCGGCTCTTGAGCACTCGGAATGTGGCCAGTCCAAACTGAGATGTGCTGTGGGGAGGGGACAAGGGACCACTGTTGCACCAACATGCTTGAGTAGGTGGACCTTGAGGGGTCTGGGGACAAGTGGAACAGTGTTTATGAGCTGAGGATACAGTCTATTCATGAAAGAGAAAGGCTGGGGAGTAAGAATGTTGGGATGTTAGATCTTGGAATCCAACCGCCACGTTGTGAGGAAGCCCTGGTAGTCCAGAGAGAGGCCTACATAGGAAACTAATATCCTGGCCCCCTGGCCCACAGTCCTGCCTGAGTTGCCAACTGATAACCAGCACCAACTAGCCAGTCTCTGAATAAACTATCGTGAAACTGGATCCTAATATATGCCCCACTTAAGTCTCTCTAGCTGGCTGTGTGTGGAACAGAGACCAGCCATCCCTGTCAAGCCGTAACTGAATATCAACTTCATGAGTCAAATAAATTATGAGGTTTTAAGCCCGAAGTTTTGGGTTGGTTATACAACAATAGAAAACTGCAACATATTTAGTTTCTTGGCATGGAGTGCTTCCATTAAAAACTGAAACATTTGACATTGGTTTTGGGACCGAGGAACAGACAGAAGCTGGAAGGACTTTAAGGAGACCATTAGTGAGAGCCTAAAAGACCTCAAGGAGAATGTCAGTGAAAGTCCAAAGGGAGGCTGGCAGTCAGAACTTGAGGGAATGTGAAAACATGTTATTGGAAGTTGGAGGAAAGGAAATCCTTCATAATTAGTGGTGACGGGTTCTTCAACACTGTCATCTGCTTTAGTAAGGCAAAGAGTAAACATACCTAATAAACGCCAAGGTTTAAGTAAAAAGATTCCCACCACAGTACTGAAACTTCTTCCTGGTGTTGTCTATGACAAAATGCAAGAGGATAGTGATGAGCTAAAGATCTGAACTGTTAATTTAATCGAGCCAGGACTTCCCCAGCTTCTCTGGACTTCAAACAACTCTCAAAGTAAGAAAGAGCCTCAGACACAGATAAACTCAAGGTGGAATTGTAAAGTCTCTTTAACAGACATCATAAAAATCTAATGCCATATCTTTTGGAATCATTCTGATTCTTAACACCCCATAGGACATTAAGGGCATGCCTCTCTCACAGATGCTCTCTATTGGACAAGAGGGCTTATACAAATCTGAAGGGAATTGCCCAGCATTACCCTCGAAGAGAGGGAGAAAGATTTATCCAGAAGAATTTTGTGGTTGTGGCTTTTGTCTAATAGAGAAAACCTCAGTAAGATTGATTCTAAAAAGCCACAGTGGTTTTAAGAGAATTTTCTAAAACAAATACTTTCAGAGTGGACTAAAGAAACCCAGACATACTACAAAATAAAAAAGAGGCTTTTTACCACAATACTTCTATTAATTAGGCTGTGAAAACCATCCAGCTTCAAACATGGTCACTTTTAATAGAAAAAGAAAGATGACCCAGGAGGAGGAGCCAAGAACTTTGGAGGATACCCCCAAGGAATAGGACTTACAGTAATTAAGCAAGTGACAGCACATGACCAGCTGGCTTTCAGGATTACTATGCATCACTGAGCACCCTTGTGCCATTTTTGAACAGGGGTGTCTAAAGTGGTTATCCTATGCCTGTGTCACCATTGTATGCTGGTTGTGTGTGTACAGTGAGATATCTTTTCTCTTTAGTTCATAAGTTTTTATAAAGAATAGAATGATTCTTAAAAGCTATACCTGGGGAACTGTGCTTGAGAAGCCACATCCACATCTGAAAGTGATTTAGGAGACAATATTCTGAACCTCTAGGCCCTTTGCTGTGGGATGAAATTTGAAGCCTTGGGGGAAGAACTGAATATATATTGTATGTGGGAGAGATATGAATTGCTGTGCCAGATGAAGGTTAAGGCAAATTGAAAGTTTCAAAGATTGCTGAAAAAGTATCTCTCATCCTACATGTTCCTATGGAAACTTGCCACTCTTCCACTGGAGGTAGAGACTGTCCCCTTTCCTCACATCTGTGCAGTGTTTTGTGATATAACTGACCACTAGAACATGGTGGAAGAAATATTATATGGCTTTTCACGTTAAGTCATAACAAATTTCATATATTTCTACTTTGTTCTCTTGGGATGACAGCTTTTGAAACTCAACCACCATACTGTAAGGAAGCCCAAGGCACCTGTGTAGAGGCCGGCACACATCAGAAGAACTTGCCTTCCATGTAAATGAGCCACACTGTGGTTAAATCTTTAAGCCCCCAGCTGATACTCCTTGACTGGTGCTTCATGAAACAGAGATGAGACATTCCCACCACTCCCTACCCAAATTACAAATTCTTGCATCAATGAATGATCATTGTTGTTTTAAGCTGGCCAGTTCTGAGTTGGTTTGATTCCCAGCAGTAAATAACTGAGACTCAATTATATCAATGTATCATACCACTCCATTCTGGCTTCCAGTGTTGCTGTTCAGAAGTCATCTGTCAATCTAAGTGATTTTCCTACACGTGTACGTTGTCTTTGTGCTTCTATTAGGGTTATACTTTGTCTTGCTTATCTGTGGCTTCTCTTTTGCTGGTTTGTCACCCATGGTCAACTACAGTCTGAAAATATTAAATGAAACAAACAGAAATAAATAATTTATAATTTTTAAAAAGAAAAAAAGGATTATACCTTGTCTTTAAAGTTTTTCAGTTGCATTCTGTTGTATCTAGGTGTCAATTTATTTTTATTTATCTTGCTTGGGTTTTATTTGGTTCCTTGAAACTATGCTTTGGCCTGTTACAATTTCTGAAAAAAACTTCAAATATTGCCTGTGTTTTATCTTCTGTCCTCTCTCTCTGGAACTCTGAATGTTTGGATATTAGTGAATATTGATTAGTTATGAAAACCGTATCTTTAGAGTTCTAGGAAAGAAGGGATATTAGAGCACAGGCAATATTTCAAGTGATAATGGCTGAAATTTCCAGATATAATCTCTCTAATCTCCATGTCTCCTCAGCTGGGTCTCAAGTGCTATTCAACCTGTCCGCTGACTTTTTACTTTCAATTATATTTCACATTTCTATCTAAAAGCTTTATTTTCTTCCTGCACAAGTGTATATTGTCATACTTTGTAGTTTCCTTTATGTTTCAAGTCTGGACTTTAATTTTTACTCTGAACTGTTGGATATTGTTCATGGTTCCTTCTTCCTTGGAGAATTAATTATGGAAAATGTTGAGCCAGAAGGCCAGTTCCTCAAGATAGAATTTTCCAGGTTCCTGGGAGCCATCCCAATCTGGACACTTTTTAAACTCAATGAATAGCTTGATATTACTTATGTGAATTTGGGCAAAAATTTTTCAAAAATCAGCTTGTCATTACCATTGCCCCTGCCCCTTTTCTCTGCTTTTCTCATTAGTGGAGCAACAAAGCAACTTTCCTTGCAGTCTTCAGTGAGGAGGGCGATAAATTTTTTTTCAGTTAATCCTTAAACTGAAAGTGGAATTCTATGGGGTCCTAGCTTTATGAGGAGAAGGCTTGTTATTAGACCACCCACTCTGTGTCTGTTCCTCATGTCTTAATGAGAAGTTGAAAATCTCCTCTCAAGTTCCCACTTTGGCAAATGCCCTCAGGCTGAAGGGACTAAAACACACACTTCTCTTATAGTTTCCAATTTTTGCTTGGATTTTGGCCTCAGATCATCTTACTATCTTGCAGTTCATCAACGCTTTTAGGAAGATGTAATTTTTTTTTTGTTTTAATTAGAATTTTTAATTATTTCGCATGGAAAAACTGGGTCTAATACCCAGTCAACCACATTACCAGAAATGCTTCTCTCCCTGTGTGGCATGGACAGACCTTCTGAGTGCTTTCAGGCACCATTTAGATCCTCTGGGCCTTTTTCCACATGGGTTTCACCAACATGAATTTGAGCCAAAAGCAAGATATGGAATATGAATCAAAGATTCTCTGGTCCCATTAGCGAGAACAGATTGGATTTGCCTCTATTGCCACCCTACCACATAGGGAACAAAATTAGCAAAAATGAATTTGGAAGTTGAGGGAATTTCTAGCAGAGTAACCAATGTTTTATTGCCTTCTTTTACACACATGGTATGGTTAATCAGAAAGTAGAATTTAAATGCAATATGAATGGCCTTTAATAGTCTTTGCCTTCTGATTAGAGATTCAAAAAATAGGTCCTTAAATGTGGCAATTTGTTCATTTGCCTCCATAGGGTTTCCAAAGGCTATCTGGAGCAACCGTTCACTTTTGGTAGAATGGTC
>VMDR010023087.1:0-15811 GCA_007922815.1 Macrotus californicus | reverse complement strand
TCTTTTAAAAAATAAATTAATTAATTAAAGACATGTCTTCTAGCATTCAGTATTTATGTAACACGTTTCAAGAGTTTTAGATTTCACAGTTTTTCTTGAAAAAGGGAGGGGATTAAAAAGTTTTTTGTGTGGATTGCTACAGCAGACGGCAATAAACAAAATGGTGAGGGACACCATGGAAATTGTTTAATCTCTTCAAAAGATCGTAGTGATCACAGCAGTTCTCAGTTGAAAGAAAAAACTAAAACGTCTAAAAAGTGTATATCTGTAAAGCATTTTAGCATCTCCAATTATGACTGCTTATGTGAAAATCTTTGCTAATCTAGTAAAATTATAAAGTACGATAATGTTTCCATTAAAATCTTCTTAAAATGAAAAGTTAAGGAGAAAATTGTTGAGGATCAAAAAAAAGATTGTCTTCCAAAACTGCTTTTATTTTTTTTTAAACAGGGGAGTCTAATACAGGTGTACCTCGTTTTAATGCCGTTCACAGATGTTACGTTTTTAATGAATTGAAGGCAAGCGCCTCCGCCAGCAAAAAGTTTAGGACTTGCCTTATTGAGGTGGCCTGGAATCAGACCATCATTATCTCCGAGGTATGCCTGTACTATATGGTGGTATTGCAGAATGCACCAGTTTTATTTAAAGGAAAGAGAAGAGCAAAACGGCAACTTAAATAGTTGATGTTTTAATACTTTGCTCAGTGAACATGTGTATCCCTGAAATCTTGTTCAGTTCTCTATCTAGTACTCAGTTCAAAAACTGGGGTCTCTTCCAGTAGTGGGGGGAAAAAACCATTCTTCATTGGAAATGAGAAGAAGTTGCTCACCAATGTGGTACTTCTCTAGGGGTGCTCCAGGCGTGTTTCCACCACATGTGGCTTCTTTCTTTGCTGATTCTAGAAACGGATGCCTAATATAAGTTTTAACACCACTGAACCAAAAAGTATAGCAGTTGGAACTTAACTTACTATGTTACATATTACTGACATAAGCTCCAAGTGGAATTGGCATTGACGATGTATTCCTTCATTCTGGGGAAAACAAGTCGAAGTCTGAAGTTGGGCCTGGAATCAAGAGTGGACCTTAGATGCTTCTAAGGACATAACAGTTGTGACAGTAACAGTTACCATCATAGGTGGTTGAGTCAGATGCTTCACTTACAACTCAGCCCCTAATTGTATGGCATCAGACAAACCACTTGCCTTCCTTGAATTTTAGTCTCAGGGTTGACTTTTTCTTCATTGCTTATTCTCCCACTGCAGCGAAAGGTATCCCCCGAGACTTCTCTGACCAGTGCCGCGTTGAGGAGTACCGTTTAAATATGGTTGAAATGCCTGTAGGATGTAATCCAGAGTTCTTTGCGTGTTATTTCGTGCTTTTCCTGAGTGAGCCTTTGTGTGACTCTTCGGTTTTATATTTCACCACTGGTACTTGCTTCCCTCCGGTGTCAGCTTAGGCAGGTTACCCCACCCTCCCGTTCTGGATGGGGGACTCCTCCTCTGTGCTCACATCTCTGGATTTCTGAGCTTACTTTTTTAGAGCACTGTGTGAACTTGTGTCTATTGTCAGTACAGATGAGACCCTGGTAGTGGGCGCCTGAAGTGGTGTTGAGAGTTCCTGTCGGAAAAGATGGGGATAAGGCCATGAAAGGGTAGGGTGTAAGACTGTCTATGTGGACTTTATTCAATACTCAGAAGAATGGGAGGGTGAAGGGTAGTGACCAAGAGTTCATTAGATGACAGTGTCTAAATGTGGTAGGTAATGTTATATTTTTCAGGTATGACTCATAAAGGAGCAGATACACAACTGACAGGGTGCTGACTTTACTCTCCTTGCTGAGCGAGAGGAAAGGAGAATGAATGGTTTCCATTTCAGTAGCTGTAGGGCCTGACAAGAGAGATTAAGGGAACAAAACTCACTACAGATATGTAAGATGTAAGGAATTGGTTGGGATGTTGAAAATCTTACCTAAGTCTTTGATTTGGTGACAGTGTTGTAGTCAAAATGAGAAATGGTTAGGCAGTTAATGGTAACCTCCATTTTTTCTCACGTCTTACTTTCAAGGTCTCAAACCAATTTTCTGATGTTAGGACATTTTTATGAATCAGATAAACTTTTCCGTTTTTGCAGTTATTTCATAGGTGTGTGGAACATGGCTTCTGTTGAAATTGATCTTGTAGTAATCTGGTAACATTCGATGTTTTACAAATTGCAGCCTTCTGTTTAACAATGCCAGCATTGGCTAAATTTCTTGTAGACTGTTTCCGCTATGGGTAATTTCATGAGCTATACACCAATATGAATTTATAATAATTCATAGTTCTGTGATTAAAAATATACCAATACTGTATGATTTGTGAATATAAATGATCAAAGCCATTAACAAATAGAAGTAATAATCAATTTTTCAGTAAGCTTTTGTACCAAAGAAGGAACTGGAAAAACAGCAGCAGTAGACAACTGGGCAGGAGTCTATCTTCAGAGGTTTTCGGAGATAAAAATTCTTCCCAGCATTACAGAATTACTGCCCGAGGTTAAATGCTGCAGTGATTTACCGACCCGCTGCTGTCTCATGGATCTCTTCTCAGATGTTACCATTTGCAGATCGTATGTAGAATGTCCTGCACTAAAATCGCCTCATGTCTTAGAGAGTGTGGTGTAGCTCGTACTGAACTGCTTCGCAGTCTGTCTTTCCGTCACTCCTCCGTGCTCCTCTTCAGAAGAGTGTTAAGAGATGGGATATATGTTCAAAGATGGTTTGTGTGCTAGTTTTATTTGTTATTGTTCTTTTCTCTTTTTCATAAATTCCCCGTTGGCATTGTCTTTTTTTTTTAATTGAATTCATTGGGACGGCATGGGTTGTCTGTTAGTTTTCTCTCAATGCATGACAAATTACTGCAAATTGGGTGACTTAAAATGACACTCATTCTTCACCTCATAGTTTGTCCGGGTCAGAAGCACGGCACAGCTAGGTTTTCTGTTCAGGAGCGCACAGGCGCAAAGTAAGGTGTGGCTGGGCTGCGTTCTCCTTTGATCTCTGAGTCCTCTTTGCCCCTCGTTCGGGTTGTTGGCAGAATTTAGTTTTTAATTTTAGAATCTTAGGACCAAATTTCTCATTTCCTTGCTGGCTGTGTTCTCTAGGCTCATTGAGCCACGCTTAGATCCTAGCCCCGTGGGCCCCTCTGCGGGCAGTTTCAGACACGGTTATCACGTATTTGCTCTCTTCCAGGCCAGCCGGATCATCTCTCTGATACTTGACTGGCTTAGAAAATGCTGGGTAGGTTTGGCCCACCCAATAGAGTCTCCCTTTGGAATAAGTCAAAGTTAACTGACTAGGGACTTGACATCTGCACATCTTTGGCATACAAGGTAACATAATTATGGGAGCGCTATTCCCGCCCATTCACAGCCTTGTCCACACTCGTGGGGAGGGAACTGTATAAGCGTATGGGTCACTGGGGATTATTTCAGAATTCTACCTACTAAAGTGGGTGAGCTTACACTTTTGAGATTTTTATATATATTTAAATGATGGCTTAAACATGAACAGGTGTATAAAACTCATCATTTTGAAATTGCATAGTATTGAGAAATAGTTCTTTACAAAAACAAGTCGTTAGAATTGATAAGAATTACTTTAAGCAGTTCAGAATGCAGCCTCAGGATGCCAGTTTAACTGATAAATAAGTTTGGAAGAGCAATAGATACTTCCATTTCACAGGAAAAACTAACAATTAAAAACTAAAAAGGAATTAAGAAGTTTATAGAAATGTTCCCCACCCCCGCCCATTATAGGATAAACTGCTATTCATCTGTCAGATGTTGGTGGTTTTAAAGTAGGAAACTTCATTATTTCGAGTTTTAAGTGTAGATGTTTTTCGTTTTTTGTGGACCTTCATACGCCACATAGCAGTGAGACCCGCATTTCCCAACTGTGCTCACTAATACCCTAGAGAATATTACGAAGATACCCAAGTTGAGATAGCCATGTTGTTTTTGAGTTAACATTTCTCTGTTAGCTAAAATAAAAAAAAAATAGAAAGTGATTTCTTATCTCTTATATTTGAAATATTCATAGTAGCACCTTACCTTCATGCAGCTTGCAGCTGGTATTATAAAAAGTAAGTTCTGGAATTTATTGTCTACATTCTCATTACTAAGTCTGAAAAGTGTAAGATTTAAAGATAATGCCTTAATAAAATCAGCACTTTGTTTGGCATTACCCTATAGTGGTTTGAAAGATACATACATCTTTTTAATAGCCACTTTTGCTTGTGCATACACAATGACGCTGAACATATTTGTCAACAGCTTTTAGAGAGCTACTTCTGTTGCTTTCTTGCCATGGCTTTAATATTTTTATCAGATTTAATTATATTTTTTCTATATTTTTTGATGGTGTGCCAGAGTTATTTACCACATCATTTTGTGTTCCTTCTAAATAGACACCAGCTAGACCACATTTCCAACGTCCTTTGCACCTACATAGGGCCATGTGACAAAGTTCTGGGCAATGGAATGTGACTGGAAGTGACACGAGTCATCTCTAGCCTGGCTGGTAAAGATTTGCCCCCTTGCCCTGGCTGGTATAGCTCAGTGGATTGAGCGTGGGTCTGTGAACCAAAGGGTTACCAGTTCAATTCCCAGTCAGGACACATGCCTGGGTTGCAGGCCAGGTCTCCAGTAGGGGGTGCATGAGAGGCAAGCACACATTGGTGTTTCTCTCCCTCTCTTTCTCTTTCCCTCTCTAAAAATAAATGAATAAAATCTTAAAAAAAAAAAAAAAGGATTTGCCCTCGGCTTGTGGTGCTGGTGCATCACAGGTTTCCTGAGAGGGCCAGTGCTCCAGTGCCACCGAGGTTTGGGAGAGAGAAAAGGTGGAGAAAGCCATTGTTCTCAGAAAGAGTAGAGGGAGATTCAGGAGACCTCTGGATTAGTTTTCTGTTGTTGCTGTAACAAGTTATCACAGATTTACTGCCTTAAAAGGACACATTTATTATCTTACAGTTCTGGAGACCAAAAGTCCAAAATCAGCCTCATTGGACTGGAGGTCCAGGTGTCTCTACAAGACTGGTTCCTTGTGGAAGCTTTGAGGGGAGAATCCATTTCCCTGTCTTAGTCAGCTTCTAGAGGCTGCCTAATCCTTTCTGATTCCTTACTGGGAGTCATCCACTGGGGTTTTCTAAGAGGAACTGGCAGTAAGGTTACCTTGCTAATTGGCACATGAAATTGGAAGGTTGCCTATCACTTCTGGCAGGAAAAACTCTGATGTACAGAAGCTAAGCAGATAAACAAAGAGAAGAGATTTTCATTGATTCAATAAATATTTGAGTACTGACTCTATGTTAGCCTTTGTTCTAGGTGACACCAGTGCAGAAAACAAGCAAAACGTAAAAACCATCGCCATCCTGGAGCATCTCTGGGTACAGGGAGTACGAACAGCACCAAGTTCTTGGATCTAGTTATGTTTGACACCAGACCTCTTTCTCTCCTCCCTTGTTACATGTTTTTACACAGTTCCTTTTCACCCAGGCTAGATTGAGTTAGGCTTATGTCATTTTTAATTAAAGGACTTTCCATAAACATGAAAGCCATTTATCATTTCTTTCAGCTTTGATTAAGAAGATAATAGAGAATTTAAAATATATAAATAAATTCAAATAAGTGAAATACACACTTTATAGTACAGGTTCACTATGAAGACACTGGCTCAGCCAGTCCTATTCCTTAGGTAATTCTAGCTCCTTCCATTGCCATTTTGGGGTGATATTTTGATCCTGGAAGATTTTCCTGTCTTTTTTTTTAAATCTTTTATCAGGCTTAGCTGGGAAATTCAGCATTTTCTGGTTAAGGGAGCCTAACCAGCTTTCAGATCTTCAGATCCTTAATGCACTTTTTGGTCTCTCGTTAGTTTTGGGGTACTCACTGGATAGCTCCCTCCCACCCTCCCTCCATCCATCCTGCACCATCCAGACCTCCAGGGATTTACCTGCCGCATTCCTTGTTGTTGTTACCAAAAGGATACCGCTATGATTATATTATAAGTACATTGAATGAGTGTGAGTAACTGCACGGGAAGCATCCTTCTTTCTCTTAGCGTTCCACTTCTGTCCCTCCGTGCTTTGCTGTCCACTGCCCTCATTTCTTCCAGGGCAGCGAGAGTTCATCAGCTGCTCTTTTTTTGCTCAGGTCTTTTGTTAAAACTGGAGGCTCTTTTCCCGTTTCCGTAGGTAGGTCAACGTAGGCTTGGAAAATAGATGTGATTTAATAAACCGTTCCCCTGCCTCTTAACCCCCTGAGAGTAATTTATATGTTGATATTTTTTTTTTCTGGTAACTCTGCATCACAAAGCTAACTTTAGGGTTTTTAGTCACAGTTGTTTCCATAAGAGCCAGAGCTCATTTTGTAACTAGTGTTGTCTCATTCCTCTGGAGAGTTTGGGGGGAGGGTTATATTGTGGTCTCAGTCAGCGTGGGCCGCTATATCAAAGTACCGTAGGCGCGATGGCCTAGGAACTACAGAAACTTGTTTCTCACAGGTCTGCGGGTTGGGAGTCCAGTCAGGGTGCCAGCAGCGTTGGTTCTGGTGAAGGTCCTCTGCCAGGTGCAGGTGGCTGATTTCTCATTTCATCCTCACATGGCACCTAAAGGGCAGGAGAGCTGTCCGTCCTTTCGTAAGGCCGTCATCCAGTTCGCCCTGGGGACCCGGTTACCGCTCAGTACCATCGCACTGGGAGTTAGGGTTTCAACTTGTGAGTTTTTGGGGTGACACACGTATTCAGTCTTCTGCAGCCACCTTAGAGAAATAGGTCAATAAACCATTTGAAGCTAGATGTTACACTTTGTGTTCAAATGGGTTTTCATGTAGGTGTAAATCACTTAGAAGACGTTTACAGGAATCAACCACGTAGAACCTAGTAAACATGTCTAACTTCTTCTAGTTGGAAGGAATGTCTCCTGCCGTGGACTAACTCTTCTTGTGTTATCATATTTTAAAGTTTTTTTGAAGGAGAAAAGGTGATTTGACTTGTGGGATTTTTTTTTTCTACTGAATATTTAGTTATTATTTAATTTTTTTATTCTTTAGAAAAATTTCATATTTATTGTAAGCTTAATCATCAAAAGCAATCAGCAACTTTTAAAACATACTAAATACCTTAAATATTGTCCTTTAAAATACACATTTTATGGGACATTCAGTCAATTGAATAATTTTTGTGTGTCTTCATATTTTTGTGTATCTCTGCATTAGGGAGTAATAGGACTTTCCTGATGTTCATTTCTTCGTGTGTTCGATTCTTCTTTAAGAAGGATGGAAGTCCCCTTGTGAAGTGACCGGTGTGGTATTAGAAGACTGAGCTGTAATTATTTGATTTCATTTTGAAATGATTATTTAAAATTGTCCCTTTTCCCAGTGAAATGGAATCTCTTCGTGGAAACTAACTGAAATGATAAGTTAAACATATAATGTATGTGTGTACATATATTATTTCATTAATTAAGTCCAATAGCCAGGCCCAGTCAGAGATAGTTTTTTCTCGCCTGCTTTTTTCCTTTCTGTGCAAGAAAAGATTATACTTTTCTGTTTCTCTTCATGTCTTTTTGTTATTTATATGCATGTTTTTTGTTGTTGAACACTGGAATTTTGATATTTTAGCAACTCTGTATTCTCACTCCCCTCCCCCTTCTCCAGATCACCATTACTCTTTTACATTTTTCATAATATTTGTTCAGGGACTGTCCTGGATTAATTCTGTGGAGTGTGTTTTTCCTGCAGTGATCAACCTCCTTGTTTTTGTTCGTAAGCCTGGCTTCCTAGGAATTGCCGGTTTTGGGTTAGAGGTTGTGATCACGAGCCCCGACCCACTAGGTCTTCCAGCCTGGCCAATGACCTGCATGTGGTCGGAGGGACATCCTCAAAGTCCAGGGAGTTGTCTGGTCTGGCCCGCATTTAGCCCAGGATTAGCAGCCGGCAAGCGTGTTTTCTGGTTGTTCTGAGCATGTGCAGACCACCAGGGGTGAGTGTAATCTTTGCAGGACAGTTTGGCTCTCTCTTTCCCAGAATCCCGTTAAATTCATACCTAGCGCATTGTTTTTCTTGCTGCTTCTAGTGTCTGTTTTTTAAAATCCAATTGCTTGCCAGTGTAACCTGTTTTACATAATACCTTGGGCAGTGCTGTGGGGTCGCTGGCTCTCATGTCTTGCTTCCCTTCTGGACAGAGCCTTTGGTGAACTGTCTTGGAGCTGGGGCTCGGGCTCCCCCCCAAGTAACACCTCCACTGGAGGGGTAGGAGTTAGAGGGGGTGGAGGCACCTGGTCCTCTCAGCTTGCCCCTCCCAGTGTGGTGCCCCACCTTCTTCACTGTGATCAGGGGCTGGGTGAGGAAGGGAGCCTGTCCTCTTCCCTCTCAGACTCTCTGCCTGGAAGGGAAGTCCTGCAGCACAGCATTTCTGGCTGAAGTGCCACATATTCCTGCTGTTCTTACCAAGATCTGGTGAATTATCTCCAATAAATGCTTCTCAATTTTTTTTGCATGCCCTTAGGCTCCAGAGAGTAGACAGTGTTGCTTTTGGTAAGTTTTAGGTTCCATTCTGTCTGCCGAGCTCCTCTCGCAGCCATTTTGGACACTCCGACTCTAGAAGCCATTTCACAGGCACACGGGGCACCCAGCAGGTGACGGAGCTACTGTAGGGAGGCTGAGCGACTTAGAAGCACCACGGGCTAGCTGGCGAAGAATCTGACCCTTTTTTATTTTTTCTTAATTTGAGGCTCTACTCATTCTAGAATTCCAGGGGCTTCAAACTATTGACGGTATTATTAGCAGAGTGTAAAAATTCAGTTTTGAGATAACGTGGCATGTTCTGAAACCAAGCTCACTGGGGTACGGTTGGCGGGGCTGTGGCGCCTTTCTCCCCGCTGGCTGCCTGCCTGCCAGGGCTGACCTGAGCCAGAGTCTAGGTGGATGCGCCCTCCTCTCGTTGCTCCCTGTGTGTCTGCGGCCGCTCTGTGAGTTCTCTCCACGCATCTGTGGAAGCTGTGCTGCCCTACCAAATTGGTAGGGCCTGTTAAAATTATTTAATTGTTTATTAATAGATGGCGTACGATATTTTTAGTGATTTAAAATAGGAAAAGTAACAACTATAATGTTCGTATCGTATTACAGTTGCTCTTTTTTTACATGTTATTTCTCGGGTTTAAGGCATACACAGTTGATAGGTTGTAGTTAAAGTTGTGCCTGTTCTTGAAGTTAAATGTAATAAGATTTGAAAGACAAGCAATATTATTCTGCCTTCTCAGGATTTATTTGAGTATTTGTGGTTTTCTGTGGCTCTATATGAGTTGTAGGATTTTTTTTTCCATTTTCACAAAAAATGCCATTGGGATTTTGATAGGAATTGCATCGCTTCTGTAGATCACTTTTGGGCAGTGTGCACATGTTAACAATGTCAAGTCTTCCTGTCCATGAAGATGAGATTCTTTCAATTTGTGTATCCTTTAATTTCTTTCTTCAGTGTTTCATAGTTTTTATGTTATTTTTATTTTTAAAGATTTTATTTATTTATTTTTAGAGACAGGGTAAGGGAAGAGAGAGGGAGAGATGTGTGGTTGCCTCTCGCATGCCCCCTGCTGGGGACCTGACTGGCCTGCACCCCAGACATGTGCCCTGAAGGCTCACTCAGCCCAGTGAGCCACACCAGCCAGGGCTTGTAGTGTTTATTATACAAGTCTTTCACGTCCTCAGTTGGTTTTCATATTTTATTCTTTTTGGTGCTGTTGTAAATCGGGTTGTTTTTTAATTTCCTTTTCAAATGGTTTGTTGTTAATGTGTAGAAATGCACAGTCCTGACGTGAATGCAGTATGGTGCAGCCACTATGGAAAACAGTATGGAGGTTCCTCAAAAAATTGAAAATGTAGCTTGCCTTATGACCCAGCCATTTTGCTTCTGGATATTTATCAAAAAACGATCGAAATAAGAATCTTGAAGGGATACCTGTGCCCTCATGATCATTGCAGCACTTTTCCCAGTAGCCAAGATGCAGAAACTGAGTGTCCGTCATCCGATTACTGGATGAAGAAAATGTGGTGCATATGTATAGTCAGCCATAGAAAAGGACAAGTATGTGACAACATGGATGAACCTTGAGGATACTAGGCTAAGTGAAGTGCCAGTCACTGGAAGACAAATGCTTCATGATTCAAGGTGTATGAGGTTTCAAAAATAGTCAGATTCGTTGAATCAGAGTGAAGTGGCAGTTGCTGGGCACTGGGGCTGGGCGGGGTGGGGGGAGCGACTGGAAAGTCACTACTGAGCAGCAGGTGTGAAGTTTCAGTGAAGTAGGATGACTAGGCCCCAGAGGTCTGCTGTACAACGTTGTAACTGTAGTCAACAATAAGGCATTCTACACTTCAAATTTTATTGAGAGAGTAGGTCTCATGTTAAGTTCTTACCATAATAAAATAAACATTCAAAAAATAACCCCCCCCAAGAAAGTTATTTTAAACACCAATTGCAAACTATTATGAATAAAACCAAACTAACAGGGATGCTGCGGTAAGATGGGCCCTAGGCTGTGTTTCCTCACCTCCCTAGGATTGTCTCCTAACCTCCTGGCCCAGAGCCTTTAATAATGTCAACTGCACAGGTTAGCAGCATCGAACACCTTCTGGCAGGAGGTAGAGCCACTGCACATGGGGTTTCCCTGTTCCTGCCACCTGCCCTATATTCCATCCCATTCTGGAGAATTAAGAGTAACTTTTTTCCCTGAAGATGCTTTAGAATTTTTCTGTAGCTTCTCTCTCTTTTTTTTCTTGATTCTAATGATTTAGTGGTCTTAGTTTGGGTTATAACACAGATTGGTAATAGTGCTCTATAATTTTGGCAGGTTTTTAAACTTCAAATTTTGGCAATTTGATATTGAAGAAAACAAAAATGTTTTAAAACATACAGTATTGACTAGTTTAACTATTCTTATATGTGATTGATCACACACACACAATTCATAGACAGGGTGGGGCAAAAGTAGGCTTACAGTTGTTCCCATGGAAAAGAACACAATAGTAAATAGCAACACAAGAATAAACTGAGTTTTGCCTACTCACAACTGTAAACCTACTTTTGCCCCACCTGTGTAGTTCTTTATCGCTGTGAAGGTAATGAACAATGGGTCCGTTAACCTCGTCTGTCAAACACCTGTGTAGTACTACTGTGTGACAGATGCTGTTTTCAGCACTTTGCAGGTATCAGCTTACTGCTCTGATTTTCTGCTGACGGTAGGGCATTACACATTTAATATTTAATCACAGCAATGATAGGGTTCAGTACTACTTTGGGTTCTTGTCTAAGTTGTGTTACAGATTCACGGTCACGTTGTAATAAAATGAAGAGCAAATAGAACTCATTTTAGGGTGAGAGGGAGAACCGGGGCAGAGCAGGCTGACAGTGCCGGCCAAGAGTGGGAGCGGGTTACAGGGGGATGCTAGAAGTACTGATTCGGCAAGTTCAGCTTAGAGAGATGAAGGCTCATGGTTGTTCTCTCTGGATTTTTAACATGTATCTTCTATGGTTATGCTCTCCAGAGGGCAAAGGTCGGTCCAGTAGATGGATAGCACATGTGTAAACATGTACCTGATGTAAGGAAAAAATCTAAAATATTATCACCATTTTGAAATGAAGTTGGCCACCTGGTGAGATAGCAAGCTAATTTTTGCTAGAAGTGCTCACTCTTGCTGATCAGCTGTCTGGGTCTCGTACTTGCCACGTTGTGTGGGAGGTACACATCTACTCCATCACATCCACTCCAACGCCAGTTATATTCTGACGAAGGGGAATGGCCATGGGTTTTCGAAACAATGGAAGTTTTTGGTTATCTTTCTTGGACAACTCTTAAAAGGGGACATTATAAAAAGTATGAGCCATTTACAGATTCTAAACACAACAACAAATCCCTCTTATTTGAGAAAAGGCTTCTCTTGAATGAAGATACAGCTTTAGGAAGGAAAAATCAGGAAATGGGGTGGGGGGGCGGGGAATATCACCTTAGCAGATGTGCTGAATCAAATCTCAGGACAGATGATGTAAGTAGATTGCCCTTTACTGACAGGTCCGTATTTTGCAAGAAAATGTTAAAAAACAGTGATTTGTGGGAAGGGTGATCAAACACAGTGGCGTAACTGTTTAATATTTTTGTGGGCATTGAAAATATTTAGATGCGTAATCAATGTTAAGCTTATTTAATATTTCTTTAACGTATTCTAAATCGTGACCCTCACAAACATGGTTATTTTGAGTAACTAAATAGAGGACAACTGTGTTGGTCTGCCAGTGAGCAGCTCCAAATTGTTAATCTCAGCAAAGCATCGACTTGAAGGCACACTGATCAAGGAGGCGAGGAATGTTTCGTTTTCTTTCTCTCTGTATTATCTTGTACAAGGGGAAAGATTCAACTTCCAAGCATTTTCTATCGTTCTTTTATCTTTTTGATTAGCTCTCTGATAAGTTATGAAATGTGTACTAGTACCCTTACCGGTGTTTACAGTTCCAGAGGGAATCTCAAGGCGAAGCCAGCACAGCCTACTCAGAGACCGTTCAGTGAGGGAGGCATGTCTATAGACCAACAAAAACAGGTGGTCTGCGTGGGTGGACTCACTGTCTGGTCTGTAAGGAGAAGCCCTGTCTCTATGTGCTAAGAGCTGGAAAGGTCTCAGAGTTAGGTAAATGACTGAATGTCATCTTGACTGATGGTGAGGAGTTAGACATGCTGATGAGAACTGCAGGTTAAATAGGGAGTGTATGTATGTGGCATTGTTATAAGATGAAAAAGTAATTGGGAAAACCGTGTATGGCCATCGTTAAGAGAAATAGAAAAAAATAGTATGAAGGGATTCTCTACAGCAATGGAAATAAATGGATTGTGCCTATATGTGTTAACATGTATAGGTTTTTAACACAGAATTTTGATGTAAAAGTTTCCATGTGATATTGAACATTAGACGTTAGGATTTGTTTCTTTTTGCTCTTATATTTAGATTGCAAAAGTAAGCCTTTGAATAGTGGTTGCTGCTTGTGGTAGCAGAGTGGAAACTCCATTAATGTTTAGGATTGTGTTACTCTGAAATAACTTAATTTGTCCACTTCTGACCTGTTTATCACCAGAAAAGCTCAAAACCGTATTTTGCTAGACCCAGGAGAATGGTTTTATTTGTCGGGCTTATGTTGGTTTCTTGTTTCTCTTTTCTGTAATGGTTCACTAAATTAGATTTGAAATTTCTGGGATTGCTTTCTTCAGTCTTAGTAAAGAGATACACGAACCCTGGTTATTGAAGAACTTTTGATACATATTCCAGGTAATTTTTCTGAAATGATCTAAGGTGTTCATCAGTAAAGATAAATGTAGTGGTGACTGTGAGTTACACTATAATGAAACATCCTCATTTTCTCAAACACCAGCCTGACCAAAAGTAAGGATTAGATTGAAGTGAAGTGAGCATAGATTTGGAAAGAGTAGAATTGGTCCATAGGTGGGAAGATTAGCGCAGGTCCAGCAAAGAGGCCTGTGGTCACTGACGCTCTGGCCAGCTGCGCTCACCATTTCTTCCTGGAGGTATGGCAGTGTCCTGTCATTTGGCTGCTCTTTCTGGATGTCTCTTTCACTGTCTCTTTCCAGGGGGCAGTGACTTGTTGTGTTGTTTATTAAGTGATGCAGGTAAAAAATCTCAAACAACATAGACATTTATAAAGTAGCTATGAACATACCCCTGTAATCTTCTCCTCTAGAAATAAACCAGTTTGCTGGATACCCTTTCAGATATTTAGCATGTATGTAAAGTAAGTTGAGCAAATAGGTACACTCATGTATTTTGAAATATGAACCAGTACTTTAAACAAAATTCTGATAAGTAATCCTATCGATTACTTAAAGGCAAACTGCAAATGTCCTCTCAGGTGAGTCTGCCCCACCTTGTTTATGGCTATAATGGAGTTCTACTCTATGCCCCGCTGTGATTACCCAACCTTCTTTTCATAGGCACACGTAAGATTAACAAGTATTTGCAATTATAAACAGTGGTGCAGTGAATACCCTTTTACATTAAGTGCACGTGCCTTGACTGGTCATTTCTTCAGGGTAAGTTGTTGGAAATGTTATTGCTGTACTAAAGGGTGCACACATTAAAATTTTACATGTATTATTTGGGGGACTTTGAAAGATTATACCAATGTATATCCATGTTGTGCTTCTTAACCTTTTATAGTGGCATACTATAGTATTTTTACTGTAACATGACATTTGTGAGTTAAACAAAGCAAAATATTTTTATAATATTTTTACCAAATGAATATTAGCACTAAACATGGGACTTTATATACACACTACTTCCAAGTTTTAATAATAAATTTCTACCCTGGGCTGCCATCTCTGATCATAATAGCCAGTGTTTTAAAGAGTATTGCTGTCCCAAGTGGAGGGGACGGATATCTGGACCAAGGACCGTAGCAGCTGTGAGAGTGTTCTGTTAATTCTATCTCTGCATTTCCAGTAAAGTGGAACTTTACTAATAGCTTCTCCTTTCCTGAGTTCTTTACTTTGATTTATCTCCTGGTTGGAGTTCATCCTCAAGTAGTTCCCCCATCCCAAAGGGTCTAATTTGTACTGAATTCATTAATTTTTTGCTTGCTTTGCTACCTTACATTACTTTTGTACTTTCAATAAACAGTATATTTCAATATGATATGTTCTCAATATTAAAGCAATAAATGGAACAATAGTAGGGTCATCTCATTCTGTCCTGGGGGCTGGTGTGAATTTAGGATATTTTCTATAATGTTACTTAATGATTTCTACATAAAGCCCCACATAAGAAGTTTCTTCAGAGATTTGGGGGCTCCCAATCTCTGGGCCTTTGCTGGTAATATAAATTTGAGTGAGTAGGTAGTCATGACAATTTTAATACCTTTTATACAAGATAGCCAGAGCAAATCTTTTGCTCTACCCAGAATATTTGACTAGCTCCTGCCATTTGGAGGTAATTTGGGAGGCCAAATCGAATTCAGGTTGATGAAAGGCATGGGAAACATTTTAAGTGCACTTAAAGCCTTGCTCTTGGCTTGTTTTCTGTTGGAGTCCATTTAATTTTTCTTGGTTTGAATAATTTAACCATCACAGATTTTACTGATTAGTTCGTGTGACTTAAGAATAAACTTGCTAAGAAAAACCATCTCTCAATTTTGCGATTTATAAATAGTTGATGTTTTTGTTTTTACGTATTCTTGCGATAAAAAGTTTTCTTTAGCTGGGACACACAGCAGGTTGCTATCAGTAGTGAGGAGTTCTATACAAACCTGCCTTCTAGGGCAGTGCGGACTGTTTCGTGATATAATGTGTTGTTATGGCAGGGTATCTGCTCTACTCACTGGCATTGCTAATGGCCATCTCGCCCAGACCTGTGCTCTCGAGGGAGTAAGACCAGATGGCTGTGTGCAGCTGCAAGAAGACGTTTTTTTTACCCTTACAGCTGCCGTGATTCTTTGTAACTGGTACCTGTTTTAAAATGCGATATTTACTTATACAGTAAATATCTAACAGAAAGATACAGAGTTCAAGAAAGATGGTGACAGAAACTAATGCAACGGAATAAAAATGGGATGTTTATTGAGCCTCTTTTACAACTGTCCCTTATTACAATGACTTTGTATTTTGATCCCTCAGCGATCAAAATTCTGATGACGCTGTCTCTTGACAGGAAAGTATTGCACTTACGTCATTTTACAGTGAAAACAGTCACGAAGACAACCCACGTGCATTTTTAGAAAA